>JADDOH010005196.1:0-17712 GCA_016648135.1 Agrypnia vestita | reverse complement strand
TTTGCCGTACTGGCAAATTTGCTCTCAAATATCTTCTCTTTGGTTAGGAATTCAAAATCCAAATTTATACAGCTATTTACTCATGTATTTGTGTTTTGAAAATTATAATTCATTTGTTTTTTCCTCAATTGTTTTTTTCTTTGCGTCACTCAGTTTACAAAATGAAAAACTTGAAATATCGCGTTATTTACGAGTACGAGTTCCACCGTGGCACCAGTGCTGCAGAAACGGCTCGAAGGATTAATGATGTGTATGGCGCCGGTGCCGCAAAAGAAAACACAGTGCGTTTTTGGTTCCAACGTTTTCGTTCTGGAAATTTCGACCTGCAGAACAAGCCCCGTGGACGGCCGGAGACCAAAGTTGATAATGAAGAATTGAAGGCTATTGTGGAAGCGGATCCATCGCAAACCACATCCGAGTGAGCTGCAGGCTGCGGTGTTAGTGATAAAACTGTTTTAATCCACTTGAAGCAAATTGGTAAGGTGAAAAAAGCTTGAAAGGTGGGTACCTCACGAATTGAGTGAAGCAAATCAACAAACGCGCGTTGACTGCTGCGTTGCATTACTCAACCGGCACAATAATGAAGGGATTTTAAATCGAATCATTACCTGTGACGAAAAGTGGATCCTGTACGATAATCGGAAGCGCTCATCGCAATGGCTGAACCCTGCCGAACCAGCCAAACCATGCCCCAAGCGAAAATTGACTCCAAAAAAGTTACTTGTGAGCGTTTGGTGGACTAGTGCTGGTGTCGTTCACTACAGCTTTCTTAAATCTGGCCAGACGATTACGGCAGATGTCTATTATCAGCAACTGCAAACCATGATGGAAAAGCTAGCTGCTAAACAACCGAAGCTGGTTAATCGCTCTAGGCCACTGCTGCTTCATGATAACGCTAGACCACACACTGCACAACAGACGGATACCAAATTAGAGGAGCTTCAATTGGAATGTCTAAGACATCCACCGTACTCTCCGGACCTTGCCCCAACAGATTACCATTTTTTTCAAAAGTTGGATAACTTCTTGCAAAGCAAAAAATTCAACTCCGATGGGGCAGTCCAAACCGCCTTCAAAGATTTTATTGATTCCCGTCCGAATGGTTTTTTTAGTAAAGGGATCGATGAACTACCTATGAGATGGCAAAAGTGCATAGATAGCAATGGTACATACTTTGATTAAATAAATATATAATAATAATAAAAAATCGGCTTTATGTTTCTCCCATACTAAACGCCAATTTCATATGTAAGGACCTAATATATATAATCTCTATCACTGAAACATGGTTAAATAAACCTAAAAAACTCGTGAGCTTTTTGACGCACGATTTGACGTATCCGCATTGATAAGTAACATCCTTGTGTGATTTTGCACCTCTTTATTCTAAATCTTCTCGCAGTGTGGATATGAACGTTTTCGTCTGAAATGGTATTTATTACGTTGCATGCGCAGACGATTTGTGTGAAAACTGCAAGTTGCCTGAAATATAAATGTAATGATGGCATTATGTATGAAATTTGTTGGCACTTGGAGCCTGTTTTTGTGCATGCTAAGATAAAATAAATAAATAAATAAAAATCACCGCAATACATTAGAATTTGCAGTCGCGCAGTCAGTCTGACACCGTATCCGTACCCTTCACAAGGGTATCAGATACGGTGTCATCAGGAACAAAAAAATAATAAGAATCCGGTAGACAAACCCAGACCTTTGGGTTGCCGAAAAAACTTTGGATCGATTTTTAACCCTTTTCCAGTGATTTAATGGAACTGAAACTTTGCAGGCAGTCACGTGGCGACGATAAAAATGATCTAAGAAATTGTCGTTTAAAAAAATTTAATTATAGTATAGTTTTGGATTTTTCGAAATTTTAACGGTTTTTTCAAATTGGAAACCATACAAATGAGAAAGGAGCCCGACGCGTGGAGAAGAAAAGAAGTTTCAACTAGTCTGACTTCTGACTCGAGCCATGGGTCCAATCAGACGATTTCGCCGACGCCATGCCCCCCTATACCAATTATTACGTTTTTAATATTCTATAAGTTTTAAGGATAATAATATACATGTAATAGATTTTCCGCATGAACTTAAAGCAAGAGTACCTAATATATTGATAGAATTTCAAATTGGAAACAATACAAATGAGAAAGGGAGTATAATAAAAACTTGCTTTTTACGGGTTAGTTTTTTTAATAATATTGTCACAGAATGGCAAGCAGAAGAAATTGCGCACTGTCCGAATCCCTTGAAATGTCACTTAGGAAAAACACTGCGGAATTTACTCTAGAATAGTCTACATCCTTCGCGAAACGTCTACAAACGACTAGAACGACGAGAACATTCTCCTAAACGCTAAAATAATCTATAATGTTTGAAAATACCAGCATTTGGGTGAATAAATACGGAATTACGCCACGGTGCAAGGACAGTCGTCGTGCTTCGTTCAGTGCGAAGTCAGGAACCCACGAGGCGACGGCCAGGGTGGCCAGTCGTGAGAAAATCGAAGCGATAAATAAAGCGAAATAATCGAGCAGAGTGCCTTAGTGGCGAAATAAACTTGATGTATTCCTATCAATTTTATTGTGAAAAACGCGTCAAATTCGTTCTCTCTCTTCGGGGTGGTCGCGTTTTTTTTTCCGTAAGATTTCAGAGCCAAGGGTAATTCTGCGAATTTTTAAATTTTGTCGTAAGAACACCCTCATGGTCGTAGCTGCACATGTTAGAAAGCCATAAATTTCTAAGGAGACGGGGTACATGATTTTTACCAAATTTTCTCCGAATCCGTGCTAAGGAAGCTATTAGTTTCTAAAACCAACATTTAACATTGTTCGCCAGTCCGTTCAATTATTGTAGAAAAATCTCGCCTTGCTTCCGTATATTCTTGAACGGTAATAAATTATATAGCCCCTAACCGGGGTGGTCCAAAAGCCATCTGTGCCTTGACGCTCATTCCATCTATTGTTTGTTAATATTAGACTAATTATTAATAACAAGATATATATAAGAGCAGCAGATAAAAAAAGTTAGCTGGATTGCGATATTTTAATATATAATTATAGGTAGATATAGGTAGACGATGATTAGGATTCTTTTATCAATTTTAAATGTAAATAATTATAAAATTTTCAATTGTATGTATGTCAAATGCAATCTAGTTGTAGTAATATTATATTTGCTAGTGATTATGTCATAGTTCGGTTGACCACCGAAAATAAGTTTAAAAATAAGGTATGCTAAGATATATTTTATCGTATAGATTTAGATAATTGTATAGTTAATTAAATAGTGTATATGTACTTGTCTGTTAGGTATATTAATAATAATTTGATGTTGTATGTTAATAAATTAATTGTTAATGTAATTAATTTTATGAAAAAAAATTTATTTATAAGTGGTATTAATTTTAAGATTTTTATTTCTTGTTAGTTAAGATTAGTTAAGTAAAATAATATTAGGAGGCGTGGCCGAATATTAGGCCTAACGAATAAGATTAAGTGTTGGACAGGAGGGTAGTGGCCAAAAACGTTGAAGGGAAACTGAAATGTATAAAAACCCTGCGTGGCCACTCCCACAGGCAGTTGGGACTTGGAAAGAGTTGGGAGTAGATCGTTGGAAGAGCAGTTGGGACTTGGAAGTCTAGAAGTGAGTAGTGAGTGTTAAAAGTCGTGCGAGAAGGTCGGCCGGCAGTGAGAGATGACTGTCGGCCGACCATCAATTAAGTGAACCGCGGAAGGAGCGCCGAGAGAAAGAGAGACGAGAAGAAGAGAGACGGGAACCCGACTGGTCAGAGCGACAGTCGGGAGGACTACGCCGAGGAGCCCCAGCAGAGGAAGAAGACTCTCTGGAGAGCCGGGTGGTCTAAGGTAATCTTGACTGTCAAGGTGACAGTCAAGGAGGCTGAGGAGAACGTCTGGAGTCCACCAACAGCGGCGTCAGGTGGATTGATGTAGCCTGACGTGGCCGCTGTTACGGACGAGGAAGAAGAGGACGAGGGCGGGGCCGAAGACCATTGGAGATGGTCAGCTGGTTATCAGGGCGATAACCAGCCCGCCGCCAGCGCAGAAGGAGACCAGCGTGAGATGGGCCTCACGCCATGCGTCGAGGGAATCGTCGCTCCGTGATGCGTACAGCGTCGCGTCGCCGGACCAGGACGTCGCCACGTTCAAGACGATAGAAAGGTAGAATTAACGTTAGATAATAAGGTTAGATTTAACGATGAATTTCCAATTTCAATTATGTAAATATATGTACGATTCAAACTCGAATGTTTTCATTTAAATTTTCCCACCACCACTCCCTTAGTGATCATCGCTCCCCAAATTGTTTGATAGCACGTCAGAGCGGCGATCGTAGCCGGGGATCTGCCCTCTGAAAAGTGGGAAATGACCACGAGTGCGTATCAAACTAATGCGGCTTTTATGTGCGAAAATTGAATATTCTACGAGCATGTTCATATACGAAGTGATATATGGCGAAATAGTGTAGATTAAAGAATAGCATTAAGTTTAATACGTGTCGATGACCAATCATTAATTAATTATTCAATGTACGTCGATTAATTAATAATTCGCTAATTAATTTCCAGCGTTATCATTTGTCCTTCCGCAGTCACGACCCGTGATAGCATGTGCATGTTGCATGTTGCAGCTGGCCTCGCCATGTATTGCAGCAGATATTTCCATAGATATGGAAATATGTAGTGCAGCAGATATTTCCATAGATATAAAAATATTCTATACATACATCTGGAGATATCTGCTGCATCCAACTGAAATATCCAACTTCTTAATGTTATTTTAGGTAGAATTAGAGTTCAAAAATAATTGTGAGATATTTATGCTATTTCCGCTTCCAAAATTGAATAAAATCCCAACAAAATATTACTCTCGCGAGGCGGACCACAGCCATTCCAAGGGATATTGCGCTCAAACATCTGCAACCATGGAGAGACGACATAGTTCATGGTTCAGGTTTCTGCTTCGCATATCAACACTAATCTAATAAGGGTCTCGAGTAGACGAACTGTGATGATGATTGCTGTTTCAAATGCAATTTCAGCCAATAGGAATCCTCTCAGCTTACATAGTGGAGTTCTGGTGCCGTGTAGAGAGCACTAATGTAAGGAAGTGAATCCCACTGGATGAAATTGACTGAATCGAACAGATTTTCCACGTGCTGAAAATCTGTGTCCAATTTCATTACCGAAAAATCGACGTTTATTATACAAAAGACATTTAGTTGCTTGATACATATACACATAATTAATATAGGATATGTAATAAGCCTCTCGGCCACTACCTACCTCGCTAGATATATAGAAATACCTGTTCTGAGGTAGGTAGCTTTTTTTTAAATCATTTTATCCGCTTAGATCGACATCGAATATTAGTTTTAAAAGAGAGTACATACAGTGAAGAGGGACCCACCACATATCCAAGGCCGTTTTATGAGTAACAGCTCTCATATCGGCCGTACACTTTCGCCACCCAATTCGGCATTTTTTATGCTAAAGTGGTCATCCTACCCTCGCTACTAAACTCATATGAGTGCAAGCGGCGCGGGGAGACGTCCACACAAAACCGATTCACTGTCATCAATAGCAAACCACACAATACAATACAATGGAATGAGACATGAAAAGAAAGAAAGTACATACGGTAAAAAGTTGGATAGACCTACGACAACAACGAACAAGTGAATGACATGCTAAACGTAGAAAAAATAATGAAAGAATCACTTTGAGAATGGTAAAGAAAATATATGAGGCAAGTATTGAAGGTGGCAGGAACAGAGGCGTTCTATCTTCCCTGTATACGGCTTGATGGTTAGATGTATACTTTAGATGCTATTAGAGCCCAAAATATAGTATCTACCAGCCTTGCTATTTCATCACTGACTTTTGTTTTAATATCATTGAAAGATTTGGCAGATACTTCGTGGTGCAACATTATAATTTAAAAATATGTTTTACTTTACTTTGTAATACACACAATATGAGTTATTAGATTACAACTATAGTTTCGAGAGGAGCAGTCCCTCTCATCATCAGGTATAGATAATTTGTTAAACATATTTTTAAATTAGACTGTTGTTTTTGTCATTGAACACACACCCTGAATGTACACATTATTGTTCACTTTTTACTTTAGGTGCTTTCAGAGACCAAAATATAGTATCTACCCGCCTTGCTATTTCATCACTTACTTTTGTTTTCCTCATTGAACACACACCCTGAATGTACAAATTATTGTTCACTTTTTACTTTAGCCGCTATAAGAGACCAAAATATAATATCTACCCGCCTTGCTATTTCATCACTTACTTTTGTTTTCCTCATTGAACACACACCCTGAATATGCAAATTATTGTTCACTTTTTACTTTCGCCGCTATAAGAGACCAAAATATAATATCTACCCGCCTTGCTATTTCATCACTTACTTTTGTTTTTGTCATTGAACATACACCCTGAATATACAAACTCTTAATTCACTTTATATATTAGGTTACTATTAGAGGCCAACATATCATCAATCCGTCATGTTATTTGATCACACACCTACTTTTTTGTTTTTTCCATCGAACAAATACTCTGAACATACAAACTCTTAATCACTTTATATATAAGGTTACTATTAGAGGCCAACAAATCACCAATCCGCCTTTTTATTTTATCACATACTTTTGTTTTTACTACTGAACATGCACCCTGGAAATACAATCGCTTATTCACTTTAATAATACAAACATCGTGATTCTTGCAATAATCTAATCTAATAATAATTGAATATTTTATGAAGAGTTTTCTGGGTTACTCTGACGTGCGTTCTTGGCCTACGTGTCGAATCGCTTTGCGGAGTCTATCGTGAAGGTCGTCGAGTTTTGGAAGTGCGAGTGTGCGTTTTAATTTGCAAATTTAAAGACCTACTCGTATAATTTCGTTCACATCATCAAATCGCATTTCGATTCGATCGCATCATCAAATCGCATTTCGATTTCGATCGCATCATCAAATCGAGCGTAAAAATACATCGTGAGCATACTGCGAAAAGTGACCAAGTCCATAAGTTTGGTTTATTGGTATATTAACATTGGATTGATACAAGCTCATAGTTTCAAGATGGTGTACACTTGTTATGGATATACTTTTATCAAAATACTTTATCTAGGAATGTTTTTTTGTGATTTGGTCTATTTTTACGTAGCAGATTTATTTATTTAATAATTTAGAAAATCTTTGTCTGCAATACAGTTTTTTACAGTGCAATAATTTTTGTGGGTTTAAACAATTTAACTAGACAATGCCTTCTTGTCGCATCAATATTCTTTTCATTTTCAAACTAAGCTAAATTTTTAATAGGTAAACACTTTATAAAAATACGCAACAATATGTAATAGACATGTTTGAATAAAGAGATTTGTATTTTGGTGGGTTGTTTATAAGACAGGTTAATGGCTAATTACGAATTTAATTCTGTAGGTAGGTGTTGTTTTTATAATTGTGTATTGGCATAAGAAGGCGTATTTTAGTTTTGGTTTAATAAAATATATTATATTTATTTCTAGGCATTTATGTTTTGATCACGAATAGATGTTCATAGACTTCTATGAATTGCTCTCAGCAATAAGTTTTAAAGATCCTGTTCGTCGTTCGAGGCACACTCCCCCCTTTTCGCAAAAATTACTAAGACTAATGCCGCTATTAACTCACCTATAAATCGTGCCATAAATAAGACATCTGGATATTTTTCACGACAATATCGTGTATTCAAAAAAAATATACTTTTGCTTAAGGGGTTATATATATTCTTTTTTTTTTTCAAAAATCGTTTTTTTTTTTCAAAAATCGTTTTTTTTTATTGCTTTATCTGAAAGTAAAACTCATTGAGAACATTTCTTCAAATTTTCATGAAGATCCAAGCAATAGATCAAAAGTTGCAGAGTTTCGAAGCGCGCCCCGTAACCGCCGCACGGCTGAGCAGATAGCGGTAAGGGACCGCTTAGCAGGTAGCGCTTATCAGGGGTCGCTCCGCCTTAACGGTAAATCTTTTGTTATTGTAGAAAGTTAATTACATGAGGTAGGTACGATGTTTACTCGAACGTGCTCCATTTTTGACCATACAAACACCCTTATAAATCAGTTGTATACGAACTTCTGAAGCGTGAGCATCTAAGAATCGAACATTTTCCTTTTTACAAAAAATCAGTATGAGTTCCCGACAAAAAATTACACGCGTAACTCGTGAAGGTAGTAAAAATTACAAATCGCGATCGAAAAAGAGGAAGCAATATTTTAATCCTCAAACTGTGGAAGTGGACGAAAGTAGCTTCAGTGCGTCTCGTAAGAAATTAAAATTGAAGGACGATATTCATGTGCCGATTGATCATTCGGTGGAATATCGAATCATCAATTTTGTTCAAGTGTTTACGGCTATTTCACAGTACGTATCTAAAGATGAATTGCTTGAAAGATGCCTCGGTGGATTCACTCAAAATAACAACGAGAGCTACAACCAACTGATCTGGAAACTGTCCCCGAAACATCTTCCAGGAGGTGCAGTACCTGTAAGAATTGCTGCTTATACATCAGCCTGTATATTCAACGAGGGACAAATATCTATTTTGAAAGTTTTCGAGGCAATGGGGGTGCATTGTGGCAGCAACGCTCATGAGTACGTCGCGCAGCAGGACGAGAGGCGAATTTCGACGGCCGAACTTCGGGCGCAAGGTGCGACAAGGGAGGGACGAATGGCCAGCAGACAACACCAAATAGATATTTTGGAGGCTGCATCGAGTGCAGATGACACGCTATATGGTCCCGGAATCGACGATGATTTGTAAGTTTACCTGATCGACTTTAATGTTTATATAAACTAATCTTGAAACTTTAAACTCGATTATCTCGAAATGGTGTTTTTTCAAAAGTGCCTTTGCCGTGATCACGATTGCAGAAAAACTATTTGACCGATTTTCTTCAATTTTTTTTTAAATTGTTCGTAATTAATGTTGTGTGTACTTGAACGATTCATTTTTTATGCATAATTTTTTATCATGCAGATAAGAATTTTTTAATAAAATTTTTAGAGCTCAAAATGTTGATTTTTTGAGAAAAACATTCCCGTATGCAGAAAAAACAAAATATTTATTTAAATAATCGTTCAAGTACAAGGAATGTTCATGTACTAATGAAATATTTTTGATTTTATGATTTCAGTTAACCTGCTGGACTTCCATGGTGATCACCGCAAGCCTCATGAAAAAAAAAGGGTTTCGGGGAAAGAGCCATAACTCCGCCAATTGTTAATATTTTTAAATAAATTAAGGCGTGTTTTATTCAATGAATAATAGACTAATACAAAATTATAACTTTGATTTAATAAAATTATTACTACATATTTAAAAAAAAATCCAAACTTTCCTTATTTTTTCCGCACAAAAAGGTATATAACCCCTTAATTAGTTCTTTGGGGATGAAGGTGAGCGTCGGCAGTCACCAATTTGTGGTGATCGATGAATGAGGAGAAAGTTGCTTTATGGTCACCACCCGTTATTTTTTTATTTTTTTTTATTCGGTCATTCAATGTTATGTAACGGAAATCCTCCAAAGTCTTGGAATGTTTGATTCATTTATTTACTGGTAAAACAGTTACAAGTTACACATAATCACGATAATAAAGACAATGATAAAGACTCGACGGAACAGGGCCTCCGGCCTACGCCGGGGGTAGTTGAGAGACTGACATGCCCGTACACGGCGTCGGATATTTTTATACCTTTTTGAGAACAAATAACTCTCTTGAAATCTAGCTGTGTGCATGTGCTGACGATGCTCTGGAAATCGACCTCTTACCCTTATCCGTCCGCTAAAAAGCTTCTATACGTGTACTATATTGCACCAATATTTATAGAAAATTTCGGTATTCTCTGTTTTGCGTTATATTTTAGAAATTATGTTGACAGTGATGGCAAACCTGCCACATTATTTTGGGTGACGCCAGCCTTCACCAATACCCGAGTTACAAAGGAAACGCGATCTATTTAGTTTAAAAAAATAAAAATCGCAAAAATTTGACTTGATTAATTTTCTCAGTACGCTCACCATACGAGATTTAACACGTGACTTATTTTTCTAGATTATCTCTTTACGCTTTGAATTGTTTTTAAATATTAAATAACATGATCGTTATATGAGGCAAAAACATTAACTTTGTTACCTCTACGTGAATTTATTAATATTTTTATATATGACTAAGTTTTCATTTAGTTTCTAGAATACATCGGCAGGTGATGTATTAAATACTAAGTAAGGTGAAGTATTTATAAAAATATTATGAGACTCACGTAGAGACAACAACATATTAACGTTTTTTACGTAACTTAATATGATCATGAATAATTTCTACAATGTTGACGCCAACTCCACCAACAATTAAAAAACTTCTCTAATAACAATCCGCGGTCCAAGCCATATGTTTAAGCTGATAGACAGCCAAGGTCTATCAATTAACATTGACATAGTGTTGCAAATATTATCTCTACTATCAGAAAAAAACGGAAGGCGTTTTGGTGTTAGAAGAACAAGGCCTTTCAGGATATATGTAATTGCACTGCTGAAAAAAATTTGCATAAAAAATTATGTTTGTATGAAAGGCGACTAACTGTTACCTTCTAACTCGAGAATGGCTGAACCGATTTTGATGTAGCTTTGTGCATTCTGTTGAATTTTCTATAATGATACGGACTTATGTGCAGTTATCGTCACACGATTAATGTGTAGAATCTCGTGACAATGTGCATTCTAAAATAATGTAATATAATAATAAGTGCTGTAAAATCCTCGATTACGCGTGATTCTTTCTGTTTCCAAAGTCTCGTCAAAATAGTTTTGACACCTTGATTCGTATAATAAACTTGGACAGAGTGGGATTTTAAGGGTGACATAAATAAAGGGATGCCCTGCCTCGACTTGCAATGGGGAAATTGAAGGGAGTTGGGCAAAACAGAACTAAAAAAAGTAACCCATAAAAACCAAGTTTTTATTATACTTCCTTTTTCATTTACAAGTGGAAACTGGTTTGGCACTTAACCTATGCGTTGGGCTCGTTGGGATGCGACGCTACGAAAGGGATAAAAAATTTCGAAAAATCCAAAATTATTTTTATTTTGTCAGGACCAACACTTCACTACTATATTCACAACACTAAATACCTCAACCATAGTATTGTTAAACTTTCACCAATATTGATCACATGACAATTGTCAGAGACAATTTGGTGACACCCACTTTAGACCCCGCCCCCTCTCACTCTCTCAAGGTAGATTCCTGAATGTTCAGTAGGCTAATCAGTGCATGTTTGTCTCTGACAAGATTAACACGCATGTGATCAATATTGGTGAAAGTTTAATAATACTATAGTTGGGGTGTTTAGTGTTGTGAATATAGTTGTATAGTGTTGGTCCTGACGAAGAGACGGGTACATCTCGAAACCGGTAGACCCTAAATCTGGTAGTGGTTTTTACTAAGTTAACCAATATTCTATTATAATGTCTAACCACAAAGTTAATGCTTTAAATATTAATAATATTATATCCTACATTGGTAATCAAATCAATTCACTTGTGACTGAAAAATTGTTTTATATTTTTCCAAAATAAATCGCTTTCGAGCTTTAACAAAGCTACAAAAAACTATTATAAAACACTTTTTCATAATTTATATAGTTATTTGTATAATATTATTAATATTTAATGCATTAACTTTGTGGTTAGACATTATAACAGAGAGTTAGACAGATTGACTCTCTCTCCCTTGTAGATTCCTGATCGTCCTGTAGGCAGGTTAGTGCATGCTTGTCTTCGACAAGATTAACACGCATGTAATAAATATTGGTGATAGGTTAACAGTACTACAGGACCAACATTACATAGTAGTGTAGTGTTGGTCCTGAAGAAGAGACGGGTACGTCTCGAAACCGGTAGACGGAAATCTGGTAGTGATTTATACTAATTTAACTAACTCTCTGTTATGCTTGTATATGTTGGTGTTCTACAAATATTTATTACCACTGTTTTTATATTCGAGGATATTCCTGTATTTTTGCTGCTTTGTTGCTTTTTTAAATGGTTTTTATACTATTTCTGCTTAGTTTGTGCTTAATTTCTTTCCTGGATGGTTCTATTTTCTTATTTATAATGCTTTCTAACTTTATTTACAATGTACCAATTTTGCATTTTATTAATTGTAATACTTATTTAATATAATCGAGTACCCAAAACGTTTGTTTCCAGGATTGGTCACACCTCAGCTCCCTGAGAATCAAGAATCATGAAGGACAGTCCTTCTTAGACACGAGAGACAGACGATGATTATGATAATGATTTTGAGTATGCTTACTACTCAAAAGATGATAATAATCGCATAAAAGATATTGGATAAATTACTAAAATGATATAAAATCGTCAAATCAAAGTGCATATCAAAATCTAGGATGAATCAATCAACTCCATCAGCTTTTGTTTTATTAAATATTGATTATTTAAAATAGGTAAGATTATTGAACATTGCCGTTTATTTATAATAGGTATTCATAGATGTGTAGCATTTTCCAGTCAATCTTCTCTATAAATAAAATTATTGTTTAAAGTTGTTATTCAAACACTCAAAAATAGATTGAGGACGTAGACCTTTACATCCGTGCAATTTTATATCTTAATATTTATTATCGTACATAATAGGCGTTAATTGGCGGGGCTCAAGATAACTCAATATTTTAAAGTAATTACACTCATAATTACGCACATAATTGATATAATAACGAGCGTTACAAATATACACACAGGATGTTTCTGATTTGGATTCTTCTTCTACTAGTGTTTGTCCGATTGTGGAGCATTAGAGATCATTATCGCGCTTCCAGCACCTCCAAGCAGATGGACCGCGAATTTCCCGAGCCATTGCCTCAGATTCTTCAACCAGATGTTCTCCGTCTTCCAAGGTCTCTTCTGCTCGAAATTTGCCCTGAATTTTGTTCTATACGACATTTAAGTTGCATGTTGGTAGAATACCTAACACGCGATATCTACACTGATTCAGATATATCGTAATTTGAGTAAAGCAGTCGGCAATCGATCCTGCAGATTTTCATTAGCTTGTTGATTTAAAACGAATGAATTCTTAAGACCTCTTATAAGTTACTTTCATATAGTTAATACGATCACGGTAGTCCAACGTTTCACAGAAGAAAGAAATAATGAAAAAAATATTAGGTTCATGTACTTATTGTAGCGCACCCAATTTTTGACAGCAAACGCGCGTTAGTAGTTATTCTTCATTGGTGTGTGTTTCAACTCAAGGTATACATCACAAACTAAAATTTCCATCAATTACAGTTTTTCATCAACGAATAGAAAATCTAAAACACACATTAAATACAGTACCTACCCAGGTACCAAGCTGCATTTTGTTTGTATAAAAAAGAGAGGATGAAACATTAACAAATAATTCAATAACTATATTTATTACATGCACTTCTCAGATAAGGTTAATTTATATTAGTCCCGTCTAAACAAAGGACATTCAATTAAGGATCAAAGGACGTTTTGCATTTTTTAAATCATGTTTCTTGAAGGAACACCAAAAAAATTTTTGAAAAATACAAAATTTAGTTTATGATTTTAGTTTTATTTGTTAAGTTTACTTTCTTGTTTTTAATTAATTTTATATAAATTTAAATCAACAAAGAATTTTTTTTTTATAATTAATAAAAAAATATTTATTTTCACAGCTTATGTATTGAAAATATCAACATGATTCAGGGCCAATGGCCCCTTCGTCAAAATACAGTGTATCGTCGCTGTATATATTATTAATCCTATTTGACTATTCTGAGATAAACGAATAAAACTGTTTTAAAAAGTAATTGCACAGACAAGAATTTTTTTTTAAAATAATTACTAGGTGGACTTTCCAGATGAACGGAATCGTTTTTTTTAGTATATCTCCATTATTTACATGAACAGTTGACAAAATGATTCGTTCATCTCGGAATGTACTAAACGGCACATAGAATTTATTATATATACAGCGACGGTATACTAACTTAACAAATAAAAAATCAAAGTATAGACAATAAAATAAATTGAATTGTTCTATTAATTATATGAATAATGACACCACAAAATCGGTAAGCTCTTTTCCAAAAAGTAATTAATTTTCGATTCACTATATTTTCATTTAAATAAATAAAATAATAAATAAATAAATAAATTGTTATCCTGACGAAGAAGCCATTGGCTTTGGAACATGTTGAATTTTTTTTTCAATAAAAAAGTGGTGTTTACAAAGTTATTTTATATAAATTATAATTACGTAACCACAAAATAATTTTGCTGTATTTGAAGAAGAAGTAAATAAGGGAAAGTTAAAAATAAAACTTTCGAAAGCCGGATAAATCGGGTGAAAATGCAAAATCGGGTTTTTTCATGCCCTAAGCACGATCCTCATGACAAAATGGACGGAAGCAAACCGACAATACCAAGGCAATGTGCAACTTGCTAAGAATAAAAAATATAACTGTTCTTACTTCTTGCAACAGTCGCGGTCAGTGTTTAAATTGTAATTATTGTTAATTAGACCTTGATGATGTCTTCAAACACGTTTGGTATAATTATTGCAGTGATTCCAGTTATCGGAATTATTTTAATGACACCGCTGCGCTATGAGTTGTGACCTGGAAAGGTTGGCGTTGACAACTGACAACTCTATGGCCCGAATTCAGAGTCAATACTTAAAGTTAATTAAGATTTAAGGCCTTGTAAGTGTTATTTTTACTGAAAATTAGCTGTTAAGGTAAGCCTTAGTGCGGGAATAACAGAAACGAGTAAAAACAACAAAAACAATCGGCCGTACTCCAAAAATAGCAATATTGGGATCTTAAGATTGTTATCTCAACACTTAAAAAAAACGATACGTCGGTGTTTGTTTTTTCAGTTTTTACTTGAGAGAGAAGGAGATAACGCGACAATGCGATGCGATCTTAAGATCCCAATATTGCCATTTTTGGAATATGGCCGAATATGAGAGTAGCATGACACACTTTTTTCTAAAGTGCAATATTAAGCAATGCTCCTTTTAATTTATACAATAATATATGATATTCTACCGAATTATTTAACATATACATTGTAGTAAGTACGCCTAAAAATTATTATTTTCTATTAATTAATAATACCTTTTATCGACCAAAACCCAGTAATTGTGTTCTCAGAACATACGTATAAAATATTGCTAAATATTATATTCTGCTCTACAAAATGAATTAATAAATTGAAAATAATAATTTTCAGGCGTATTCAAGTGTGTTTCGTTAAAAGGTTGAAAATTATTTGTGATAACTATTGTTGGCAATTTTTCAATGAGTTTTGGATTTTGATTTTAAAGAAATGACGTCAGACCTGGCATCCAACACGTTCGTGAAACAAGTAACAAAATAATAAAGACCTTCGCAGTTTTCTGAAAACTATCTATATACAAAATATAATATAGTAAAATTTGATCGTTAATACACACATTTTGTTGCTGCTTTCGTATATCGTGCATTTTAACACCTCTTTGACAGCGATTTTGCTTTGAACATCGCCTTTTGTCGTATCAGTTGTCATACCATCGCTAATTAAATTCTTCTTGCAAATTACATTCTGCTTGGAGGGTAGCAGGAATTGCAGAACGATTTCATGTCACTATGACTTCTTCCATCATGTCACATGGACACACCGGATGAGACAGGCACTTCTACAAGTCTCGGTCCTGAGTCACAGATGACTCCAGGGTAGAGCCCTACCCTGGAGTCATCTGTGACTACTGTGCTACCAGATGTAAGAATGAAAAGGGATAACAGTCTATTTTGAAATACTTAAATTTTTATTTCGATTACAAATTAATGACAACGTTGACTCTTGCGCAGTCTGAAATGACATTTTGAATATAAATGGTAAACAAATATCACTTTGGGCATCTTACACTGTACCAATCTCTTGTTTTTAAGATTTCTGGCAAGTAAATCGTTAAATAACCTCTGTTTGGGCCAAGTGTGGTCGCCGCCGACGTCTGAACGCAACAGAAATGAACAATTTATTATTTGTTATTTTGTTATTTTATAAAAGTTGTTTGGAGATTTTGTTATTGTATTTTAAAAACATAAAGGTGAAACAACTTTTTTTATGTATCGACTCCTCGATCCTTTGCCCCCCATTTTTCTGAAATCCTCTTCTCGTTAGCTATTTTTTGGACAGGTCGGACCATCGACTTGTCTGAAGGCCGATGTAACATAAAAATCGTCCACCAAAGAACAAATACGAGCAATATCAGAAAAAATGCGTGGCCGCCGCTCGCGCTGTACGTAAATGAATTTTTGCGACGAGGCTGAGTTAGAACTAACTAACATGCAAGGGTAGGCAGAGAGGATAGAACGCCATATTATTCTATCTTGGCACATCACTTTTGCTTCGGCTTCATCCATACATTCATACCTTCCCGTGCAAGCTCTACGGTTGTTGAGGCTTTTAACAGGGCCATCCTCCAATACTTGTATTATCTGATCATACCAAGTCTTTGGCGGACGCCCACAACTGTTGCCTTCAACACTCGCTACATATATTTTCTTAATCATCCTTTCCTCGTTCATACGTTCTACATGACCAAACCACCTCTGCACTCCTTTTTTTATTCTGTCTACCACACTACAGCCAGTATTACATTCACTTCTAATTTGTTCATTCCTCTCTCTATCGATTTTACAGATAAGCGCCTTAGTGACCATGTAATGATGCACTAGAATTTCAATTCATCTCACCTATGTATATTCTAGAGTTCTGAAGTGGAGACCTTGGAAGAAAAAAAGAGGTGTTAGAAGATCTCAAAAGAGTTTGGCCGACGAAATGGGGGAAACGCTGTGGGGGGAAACAAATAGCTAAAATAAGCAAATAACAAGGAAGGATGGAAGGGTATAGAAGAGGCCTATTTTAAGCAGTGCAGAGATGAAGGCTGAAGAAGAAGAAGAATGCATGTGCAGCTGGTTGAAAACATGGAGTCCGGAATGCTCGTAGCAATATTATTATTTCCAGTGATACGTTGTGGTAAATACATAAAACATTTTTAATTTCGAATCTTTTTCATAATACGAGTAGATGTGTATTTCATACTTCATATTTCATGACGAAACTAATAGACAACATTATCATTTAAATGTTAAATAATTTGCAAGACTTATTAGAGTTACCTACATTTTTTTTTACCAGCCAGGAGGCTCAATTACAGAAGCGAAATACATCAAGAAACATCCAGGCCCGGTGAGTTCACAATTAATCACCTAGATTAATTGTGAACTCACCGGGAATCAAACCCGGAACCCTCGTTGTGGGAAGTCAGTGTCATACCCACCGCGCTACGAGGGCATATCGTATTACATACATGAAAATGAATTTTTTTACGAAATTAATTGTATGTAAATTTTTTTCATATTTGTCAACATGTTCCGAGTACAGTCAGGAGTTTTTCTAACGTGCTGTGGTAATATTTTTTAAAATAGGCCAATAATTTTTCGTGACAAATTGGGCTACAGGTGGATGCATCATCATTTATTTGCGATGTGTGCTATGTTCAAATAGACACAGTTGAAAAATATACCACTGACAGACGTTATCCTACTAACAA
>JADDOH010005195.1:0-31419 GCA_016648135.1 Agrypnia vestita | reverse complement strand
AAGAGTTTTGCGTAGACAAGGACAAAAATATGCTGATGATGAAAGCTCTTTGCTGTGTGAACATGGCATCGACGATTATGTGTAAGTATAAAATAAGTATTGAGTTTTATTTTGAATTTTACAGTGTGCAAAACTTTAAAGCGTTTTCCCCACATCTCACGTTTTCAAAGTCGGTGTCCATCATAACTTCAAAACTACTGCACCGATCCTTTTGAAATTTTGAACACTATTTCTGTACATAGTTTACGAGGTAACGCTGGGGACTTTTTTTCAAATTTGTTATTAATTTTTATTTTTTAATAACAAATTAGTCGATATTTTTCGCAAAAAATCGCGTTTTTCCCTTCAAAGTGTTCCAAAAAATTTAAAAATTGAAATTTCAAAAAACCCTCCGAGCGTTACCTGGGAAAACCTATTATCTAACGAATTAACTTTGATTTTTTGATTTCAGATGATCTAGAACCAAGTTATGATGGACACCGCAATTCTACTTTTTTCCGAGACACGTCCGAATAATTGCTACCATTGCCGTATTTTTTAATATTTCGTCTTGAAAATTTTACACAATATTCTTCAAATGTCATACTTTAATGTACCATTGGTTTTAATAAAGAGATTTTAACTGTGTCGTCACAAAAAAATCACAAAAACATGCCCTTTGTGTGTGCGTGCTTGTATCGAGATCCGAGTAGACGAGCATCGTGCGCGACAGGTTGTATAACTTCAATACTTATTTGTTATTTGTTTTTGTTGTAAATCATACGTGAAATACATTGAGTTTCATTATTGCTATTTTGCAATGAAGATTCGAGAAATGGAAACTGCAACAAGTATGTGTAATACATAGAAAAGTAAGAATTACATTCGGAATTGAAGAAAGGGCGTAAGGAACTTTGTTCCTTACGGAGGTTCCCCGACCGCACACATATTTTTAAAATTTTATATTGGCACTTAGGTACATTAGGTACATAGTAAACTATTATTTTATTAGAAACTATTTTCAAAAATACCGCATCATGTCTATTTCCGTGGAGCTCCTCTTCCGTGACTGACATTAAAAAGATAGTAACTTAATAGTACTCCTTATCAAATTGTACATAATTAAAAACGGCATTGTCGTGAAAAGTACAGAGGTTTTAAATCTGCAAGAGACATGCAATTTTGTGCTGTTTTCATGTTTGCACGAGACAGAAAAGATGTACTTTTAGAAAAGAAATATCTACGCTCAAATTTTTTTTGCAGATACAGTCCACTTTTTCTTTAAACTGTTTTTTTATTTTTTTATTTTTTACGCTTAAACAGGCCAAGAGGCCGAATTATTGGAACGAAGAACATCGTAAAAATACCTAGGCTTGATTGATTCACTTAGATTAAGTGTGACCTCACAGAGAATCGAACCCGCAAACCTCGGAGTGAGAAGTCAGTGTCATGCCCGTGGGCTACGAGGGCCGAGGGAGAATAATTGTTGTTGGTAAACGAGACGAATTTACGTTCTGTCAGCGAACTGATTTAACATTAATTTTGGCTTATTCCTATTTTGTGGATTTATTGCCAATGTCTTGCTATTTACTGCTAAGATTCTTTAACAAATAAAATATAAAAATATTTCTTATGAGAATGGAAATTCATAATGCCTAAATGTAAAACAACCCAAATGCAGCATCACTATATTTATAAAGCCATTAATTACTATAATAACTTACCTATCGAGATACGATGCATCAGTAACCTCTCAGAGCAAATCAAAAAAATTAAAATTTTCCTAAAATCAAACTTAAATTCATAAATCATTCAAACTTATAGCTTTTTTAAAAATAACTCCTATACTTTCATTATCAATTTACCTTTTTACTGTATTAATAAATAATACACTATGTACCTATATATTATAACAAGGAATAAAAACTGTGGCTCCCTCATCAGACTCAAGAGCTTCTCTTCACTGATGAGGTCTACATGACTACTAAGTGTTTAAAAAAATGTTTAAACTGATATGTTATATATAAGAACTATATTTGTACCATAAATTAAATGAATAAAAAAATAAATAAAAAAATTCGAGGAACTATAATAGGCAGGGTCTGCGCCTGATGAAGGATGAGGATTATCAGACAGATGAATCCAAGGCTGGCGTGCACAAGAAGAGTGACAGCACACTAATGTATGGATCTCTAGAGATAAAAAAAATGTCTAAGACAACTGGCAACGTCGCTTGCCCTGAGGTGCCCTGTACATACTGAGATGCGTCGCCGATTATGTCTGCCGAAATCTACATTCGTAATAAGAAACTGAAATGCAATCGATGCACCCTGCCAAGTCTTGATGCTTTTCGATGAATTAAAATCCTAACAAAAATGATAGATTCGAATTTCAAGTTTAACAGAACGGATTTTCATACAGAATCCAAATTTAATATTAACGTTGATTAACGAACGATAATTTTAGACATCTTTTCATTTAAAAAACACAATCGAATTAGTATGTGTAAGCCGTGCGTACGAGGCACATTGTTTCGTTATGTTGGTGTTTACGGGCATGAAAACCAACACAACAAAACAATGTGCCTCGTAAGCATGGCTTACACATACTAATTTGGTTGTCTTTCTTAAATGGAAAGAGGTCTACATATGTTTTGAGTTTGTTTGCGTGTGTGGACATGTGTTAAAAATCTTTGTACTATAAGAATGAAAGAATTAGAAATAAATGTAGTACCGAAAGGATGAAAGAGGAAATGATGCTAAAGTTCACAGAAGACCTGGCATAACCAGATAAACAAATGTTGAAAGACGGCCTCGTTAAAAACATCAACAACCGAAGCCGTGCGTGAGATGTATGAAAGATGGTGATAGTTGTATTAAAAACAATTATTTAAAGATCTAGAGTTGCACGTATTTTCCTTATTTTATACTAGCTGTGCCTGCGCGGCTCCGCACGCGTAGATTTTTAGTATACTGTTTGGATCGTCATAGTACTTTCGCGAACCTTCTAGAACATTCTCCTTCCAGAACTTTCAAGAAATTTATCGAATGTACAGGAACCTTCTAGACACACCGACACATTCCGCCACTCAGCTTAGAACATTATAGGACTTTCGGGAATTTTCTAGAACCTTCTTCTTCCAGAACTTTCTAGAGCAGGTTTTTCCGGAACCTTCTAGACTCACCGACACAGTCGGCGCGCCTATTTTGAAACAATCTGAAGCATTTGCGGCCTTCCCATAACAAAACAATGCGTTAGAAAGCACATTTTCGTCATCCACTCCCACCAACCCAAAGCCACCCCCACCAAACTCAACAAGGGCTATCCACCACCATAACCACCGGTGGGTGGTTGTGGCTGGTTGTGGAGAAAACTTGGCGGATAGGGAAACACGGGTTTCTTTTTATATATATTGATTATATATAATGATATCAACAAAGCGTACTGTGTTGAACATGCAATGCAATCAAATACAAAATGGACCACTATCGTAGTATAAGGAGAAGAAGAAAATTATCTCAAGACAGGAGAATCCTCTTCGCAGAGACCATGTTGTAAGCTTGCGACGGTTCCCACAGGTGCCGTTAACTGAGATTTACACCCCCATGCTTGTAAGCCGCCATATTGAAATAGTGCACTCAAAAAACTCGCCTTTGTTGATAAGAATACAACCCTCATAAAAATATTAGTATGTAAACTGAGCCAGGGAAGCCGGCCACAAAAAAACGGAAAGGATGGTCGGCTCCGGGGGTCGTCAAACTTTTTTTATTTTTATTTATTTAAAAAGTAATGGAAACCTAAGAGGTTTATGGGTAACATTTTTACATGATTCAATATAAGAAAATATAATAAAATAATTTAGATACAAAGTCAGATGCACACTAGTAATATAATTACAATAATAGTACATTTAAAGCATAGATATTTCGTCTTCCACCAATTAAATAACCCGTATTCGTAAAAATCAATGCTTTAAACGAAGTATTACTGAGACGCAACCAGTCCTAAATATGTATCATTTTAAACGAAAAACCAAATCTTTTACTACGCGGGTACCTACTTTTGTTTGTTTTTGATGAGAATACCGACTCAATATTGAAATATGTCGTTATCAAACAACCGTTATATATGGTTGTTTATTATACAGTATTCATATGTATTATTTTAACCCTATAGTAAAATTATTCAACTAATTTTTTTTTTGAAAATTATGTTGTTTGTTGATATTATTGTATACATCATGACGTGACCTCACCAATAACTTTAGAAAGTTATCCCAAAATGTATTACACTTAAATTTGAATATTATTGACTATACCTACTTCCAAAAATCCCACAATTGACGAGCATGCAAGAGAACATATATTAATATGGGTGTTCCTTTTACAATTACCTACACAATGCTAATTTTCAACTCCTGGCCAAAGTATCTCACCATTTCTCTCTAAACTCCCTCACACCACGACGGCAAAAAATGTTAAAGAAAATAATATCAACTTTTTATTTTATCTTTTCCATTTGGTATTAATATTGTCACAAGACCCTAAATCATGAAGAACTATACATAATCA
This sequence comes from Agrypnia vestita, assembly GCA_016648135.1. Classification (NCBI taxonomy): domain Eukaryota; kingdom Metazoa; phylum Arthropoda; class Insecta; order Trichoptera; family Phryganeidae; genus Agrypnia; species Agrypnia vestita. Next base: position 26,869 of record JADDOH010005195.1, on the reverse strand, counting down.
AGTTATTGCGTGACTGCGCATAGGTCTGGAATAATTTGGAAACAGCTAGGAATCAATAGTACACACTAGATCATTCGGAAAATAACATTCCCTATATAAGTGGCGGCGGCATCGCACGGAGTCATTGTTTGACATTTGGCGAAGTCATAGATACAGCAAGCAGGCGAAAGTAACAGGGTACCTACCAGCGCGTGGAATATTCTAATAGCGAATTAGCGCGATAGAACCGGCGTAAATGAAGTGTTCCACAGAAAAGTAGAATTTTCTCGAGTGACGATTAATACAAATTACGGAATTGTTTTCCAGTATAGTATGTGGTACAGTGAATTTGTGAATGAATAAATTGTCTATGTTCCATTTCGTCTCCCACCGCCGAGGACCCGTGAAAATATAATCCACAATTTAACTTGTTAAATGGCACAAATGAGTTCAGAACTGTGAACCGCCTTAATAATTATCAAATAACGAAGGGCTAAATAAAAAAAATACTAAGAGAAACCAAAAGTTGGGCGCATCTGCATGGGATGCAGCATGCAACAGTTGTGCACCGCGCCCCGGCGGAACCCAACCACCACATGTGTTGCATTTTAGATGACGCCATACTAAAGTGCAATTTTATTGGGTTACAAAATGCAGCTCGGAATACAAAACACATTCACCGATCTAGCCAAGGGAAGAAATAACCAAATTAGAACTTGGCGAACACCTCAAATAGAAACATAAAGGAATCTTTCAGAGCACGCAACAGATAAAATCGTTTTAAAATATTAAAACAACATATGAAGAATATAAAAGCAAAGGCAGCAAGATCCCACTGAGGTATTTCTGAGATAAATACAAAAAATCTGTCGCTACTCGAGGAAATTTCTCTGGAATTTATGAAATATATATTTTATCGAAAATAAAAACAATTGCCACATTAGTTTTTCTTATTTTATATACGAGTAAGTGCATAAATAAATATTTATCTTTTCAATAGGGATATTGCTGTTCGCTACTAAATAATGGACATTGCTGCTTTTGCTATTTTAATAATTGGATATAGAATTGAAATGGAATTCTGGTACCAACACTGATGTATGAAAGTGAAGCCTGGAGCTGGCAGAAGAGGAACGAAAGTAAAATGAATACAGTGGACATGAAATCCCTTAGGCGTATGTGTGTAAATCCGTTTATGATAGAGTAAAGAATGAAGATATTAGGAATGAAAGTAAAGCTGATCTTAGCATAATTAATAGAATTAAAAAAAGGGTCGCTCAGATGGTTTGGGCATGTTGAGCGAATAAATGAGGAAAGAATGGTAAGAAAGATATATAATGCAAGTGTTGATGGCGCCAGAAAGAGAGGGCGACAGCGGAATTACCCAGATACTGTGGAACATGATCCCTTCGGAAGCCTCAACAACCGACGAGCCTGCATGCGAAGATATATGAACGTGGACGAGGCGAGAGTTGTATGTCAGGACAAAATAGTGTGGCGCTCTATTCTCTCTGTCTACCCCCACAGGGAAACGGCGTGAGTAAGTGAGTAACTAAGTAATAATTGGATATCTATCTTTTCTATGATATTTCAGACTTAAATCGACAAAAAATTCTAATTTTATTATGAAGCGGCTATTTTGTCCTTGGGGGTTGATTGGTTGAAGTGGATATTGCTGCCTTCACTTTTTATAATACAAGGATATCGCTGCTTTTAATAGTAATTTATAAACGTGATTTTGGAATTTATAAACTTTATTTCCTATAAAATCCCGAATTCGGTACATTCTAAATTAGTATTCCTCGGTGACTGCGTTCAAAATATTTTTATTTTTTTTTTGGATATTGCTCCTTTGCTTTTATACCTCTCAAATGTGAATGATTATTTTAAAACTATACCTCGATTCTTAATGAACTTGTTACGTGATCTGTCATTTGTTGCACTTGAAAATGTCGTGTCGCCAAGACGAACCCACGCAGATTTAAAAAATAAATACCCATTTCAACACCGCACCTACATTTAGAATTTTCTGCCCACGTATGTTACGAACCTGCATTACAAGTTTTTATACTAACTTTACAGGCACGAAACGATTCGAAACAAAAACATAAATAATTACAAAATCAAAATTTTACACTAATAAAATAATTTAGATCACTCGGGAATGATCGCTTGGTGAATTAACGCCTCGGTGGTGAGTTATTCAAAAAATTGCAAGCGTCTTTGCAGTGTTGAGAATGTAATCCGAAGATTTCAATAACAGGTGTTGACAGAGCATAAATATTTCTAATATGGTCTGTGCCACATTGTCGTTGAAAACGAATAACATTATGTAGCAAAATTGGAAGTCGGATAACTGTCTGCAATGACAACAATCCATTGTTTCTGAACACGTTCATTTGGATGCACAATACATCACACGTTAGTTGCTCGATCATCAATTGATAATTGAACGATCATCACTTCTGTCTCGACATGCTTTGGTATATTATAGAGGAATGTCATTATTTGACTATTTTCAAATACAGTAGACTGTCGATCAACGTTCCTTCTAATTTTTCTATTATGTGCGCGGATCTTTGACGCATCTGTGCAGTGGCGGTGCGATAAATTTACACCCCCCCACATAAACACACATACAATTTGTCATTAAAATTTATATTTTTAGGGTATTTATTAATCACAGTGATTTAATATAATAACAACATTAACAAAGATCATTTTTGAAATAAATAAAAAAGAAAAAAATATTCGTTGATATAATATATTAAATACTAAACTTGTAGAACTATATTTTTATTTATATTGAATCTATATATTTGTATGTTGTGTTTTTTTTTCAAAAGAAACATTTATATAAATGTAGTTTTTTCACTTTTATTAAAAATTATTCTTATTAAATTTTTAACTACGTAAAAAATCTTTTTCCGAATTTTGTCGCATTTCTATTGTACCTAATTTTTTTAACGGAATACATACATTAAAGGACCGGCCCTAGGAGATTCAATGCCCCAAAGCAAAAACACTAGAAAGTAGGTAATTAATTTAATGAAAATTGCATTGTGCATGTATTGTTTCATGCAGTCGAGCAAAACTAAAATCTGGCAAAGGAAACTTTATTTTATAATATTGACTGTGCGGAGGGTAAAACATGTGTGCGGAGACATTTTGGTAGGTGTGCGCGCGCACACGCGCACACCTTACAGGGAACATTGCTGTCGATTATCCGGGGCGGTATCCGATAAATCCAATAACGCTGATGCTAAATATACGCACGACTCCATATTAATAAAAAATACACATTATCCAATTGTAATTATAGAATAATCAATTAAATAAGTTAAAAATACACCACATACGAGCGTATTTACATAACTATTAAACTTGCGGCTCACCGGCATGATATTACATATCTCCATAAGTATTGATATTAGGTCATGATTGCTTGAACATTTTCGACTCATTATCCAGGAAGGAATCCACCTGTAAAGTTTTGCTCTAGCTATGAGACAGCCCTGACACTGCAACGACGAATGTTGTAGTTTCTAAAAATAAAACAAACTTACTGTTATCCAGTTAATGAGATGAAATTACTTCAGCAAACTTGGTGGGTTTGATTTTCGACTTGATTCTGATATCGGAATCAGCCAGTTCTATTTACTTTTTGAACCCCAGCCAGATGCATTCGAAAGCTGCAAATATCATAGAGACAAGATCATAAATGCTCCTTATTGATGCATTTATGATCTTGTCTCTAGATGATTTATGGTGTAATCATGTGTGGGTTCTAAAATGCAATTAATTTTCGATGGTTCCCAGCAAGCAATGTAAGCATTACTCCTTTTCTAAAATCGAATTCGCAGGCTAGAAGTAGTTTAATATTTAAAGCATAAACTTTGTGGTCGGAAATTTTAACAAAATGTTAATAAAAATTATTTTTTGTCTGCCGGTTTCGAGATGTAACCCATCTCTTCGTCAGGACAACCACTACACTAGCATGTAAATATCACCACACACCCACAGTATTATTTACACACCAACACCTTCACAAAACACTCTTCCATGCGTGTTACTCTAACTAAAGGTTGGGGTCTATGGGATCTATAAGAATAAAGAATAAAAGAATTTAAAAATTCCACATTTTTAAGTTTTAACCCTATATTATTAAGGCATCTTATGTGTTCTTTTATTCCGTGTATATTAATTGAAACCGATACACAAATAAGTAATTTTTAGTGGTTATATACTAACATTATAAGTAACATTTTGTTAGAAGTAGTTTAATTCGAAATGTACTTTATGGCATAAAGCAGAACGCTGGATGACATCAGCATCAGAAATCTAAATAAATTAGAATGGACGTCAGTCGGGTAATTTTAATAATCTGTAAATCGATACCTTGATCCTGCCACACTGGATCCGGCAGTTAAGGGTCTTCAAGAAAAGTAGACGTACCTACTTCAAAGGGTTGCCTTTGTGGTTGCAAGGCTGATAAAATAATGTTTATTTTGTCAATATCCTCGACCCTATTAGGACAGGGGGATAAAGATAATGAATATGTATATACCTATATAAGAAAATATTTCTGTGATGTTTATGTATTTTTGACGCAATAGCAACTCTGATTTTTATCGCGTTCATCAGTATGATATAATTCGTATTCTTCTCCTTGTATAGCGATAAAAACACGCGATTTCACAAAAAAGACCAGCTGAATATAAAACTGTAATTCAGTATTTTTTAATTGTATGATACTTTTTTATACTTACTAAAATATCTATATATTTTACATTATCGTTTCGTATGTTTGCATATTCTAGGATAAGATTTTCCGCGTCATATATCACCAACTGCTTACATTACAGTAAAAAACTAGTTTAGCAGGCAGAGCGATGAATGAAGTGATATATTTTCTGCCAAAACCTTCATCAATAATGCTTTTAAAGCATTCATTCATATGCAAACACTTTCTGTGAAAATGGAATAGTAATAAAAATAAAAAGTTTAATATGGTTGTAGGTAAATTTGGAGATACGTAACATCTTGTTGCGTTTTTATAAATTTTGTTGTTTCAAAATTATATAGTGCGTATATTTTATTTGCTGATTTATTGAATAAGAGTCTTTAATTACTAGATATTATAAACTTTTGTCATTTGTTATTTTCTTGGTAATAAAAGTGCAGTTAATAATGTAATATGTAAATACCTAAAACAAGATTTGGAAATCTTTAGGTACCTACCCCGTTATATATACATACGTTATCCTTCCCGATCCCACCTCCCACGTAATTAGGGGCTAATACTATAATATATTTAATTTAAATACTTTGGTCGGCAATCCATTTAAATACCTAATTCAAAACGAACCAATTAGAAGTGAATGTAATGCTGGCTGCAGTGTGGTAGACAGAATAAAGAAAGGAATGCTGAGATGGTTTGGTCACGTAGAACGTGTGAGAGAGGAAAGAATGGTAAATAAAATATATAGGGCAAGTGTTGAAGTTAACTGGAATAGAGGGCGTCCGCGAAAGACCTGGCGTGATCAAATGCTACAAATATTGGAGGATGACCCTGTTAAAAGCCTCAACAACCGTAGAGCTTGCATGAGAAGATGTATGAATGTAGCCGAAGCAAAAGTGGTATGCCAAGATAGAAGAATATGGCAGTCTATCCTCTCTGCCTACCCCTGCGGGAAAACAGCGTGATGGTTAGTTAGTTAGTGATTCAAAATATTTAGATTTTTATCACAGTTCCTGCGTAGTACTGTAAATTAGCAGGGCCTAATTTGCAGGAAAACCTGGTTTCGACACAATAACTAAGGGAAAGTTTATAATAATTATGCCCGTCTCAACATAGATTCTTCTAGTGAGATAGGCGTAGTACAACCCAAATTGTATACTACACAAATGTGATCAAGAAATAAATAAGAAATTATCAATGAAGCTATTATTCTTGCACGTACAATATCAACTTGCTTAATAATTATATTGACAATTTTTTTTTTCATGAGCATTTAAAACATATGTAATAAAAAATAATTTGGTGTCAACACGACGTTTACGATAGCTTTTTTAATAAATTTCTTATCTGTTGGATAAATAAGACATAAGATTACGAGTAAACACTTTGGGAAAAATAATATTCAAGTACTTACTCTTGAATTTGAATAATGACTATGAAAGTTCTTATCTTATCGCAGTTCTACAATATTGGATGATTTTTATTCTTAGCAAATTATTTTATTGCGGAGTAGGTTTAGCCTTAGATAAGGGCAGGGTTTGGCACTAATAATTATATTATTTATTTAAACAAATCGTTTTACAGATTCAATAATTCAACAGAACTTCTTTAGTTGAAATTTTTTAATATAGAGATTCGTTCATTTTTTATGAAATACTAGTCTATGCACGGTATCGTCTGAAATTTTGGGATAGGAAATGACGGGAGGGAGAAAGGATGTCTTGATTGAGTAACGATGTATGCAAAACTTATTCCAGATAAAGGGGTCCAGCGGACGGACCTACTTACATTTTGAGTTTCTCCTCCAGAGTTCGTGTAAGGCGTTTGCTTTAGGCAATATATATTTAACTTCTAAATATATGTCAATTTTGATACTTATTCAATTTTGATACTTATTCAAATTTGATGTTAGTTTGTTTAAATGAATATTTAAATAGAAATAAAAGTATTACTAACCTATTAACAATGTGTATGTATGCTACATACATACGGGGTTAATTTTCTTAAATTTTTTAAAAACGTTAAAAAAAACAATAGTAATTCTGTCGACAAAATTACAATGGACACAATTAGAATTTTTACACCACTTTCACACATACTTACAACTTTGTATATATGTACACTAGGTAGGTACAACACAGCCAGTCCACTATACAGATAGATTCCTGATTAACAATATCTTAATTTCAATAATTATGAAGATAAGTGACTTAAAAATTTGCATTTTTTTCTGAAATAAACGGTGAATTTTCATTTAAGTAACTTAAATCGAATATTAAAAATTCATACGTTTTATAATACAAGAAAAATGAAAAGATTAAATAAAACTTTGAAGGAATTTGAAAGAGAATATGTACTTTTTAGAAAGAAATAACAGAAAGTCTTTTAATCAAAAGTCAATATTAATGTTGAGGTAAACAGTTATTTTTTTATTTTTATTTATTTTTATTTTTTATTTAAAAAAAAAAATAGAGATGCGAACACGGAATACGTGTCACATCAATATTCTTACTATTTTCAAACTAAGCTAAACGCTTGTGCTATGAAAATAGGACTAACTTGCTAGTTTAGAGTGAGGTTCGAACCCGCGACCTTTGGATCACGAGGCGAGTGTCCTAACCACAAGACCAACAAGCTACTCTTTTTAACAATGATTGTGTGATTTGTATTGTAAAATGATTGGTAACTGAGATTTAATCGTTGTAGATTGTTTTCTGTTATTTGTTTTAAAACAGAGATGTGAACACGGAATACGCGTCGCATCAATATTCTTACTATTCTCAAACTAAGCTAAAAATATCTCTGCTATGAAAATAGGACTAACTCGCTGGTGTCCTGGATTGGCGCTCGAACCACCGACCATCAGATCACTAGGCGAGCGTCATGTTCACTACACCAACAAGCTACTACTATTATATTAGAATAATCAGATACCAAATATCTTAAAAATCGAACATTAAAATAAAAGGTTTAATAACCAAATTAATTAATCAATTAGAAAGACATACAGAAAAATCTAATTCACGAAAAAATATTAGGTTACTACTGGGATTCGAACCCAGGTCACCTCCTTTCCGGGGCCGGTACTCTGACCACTAAGCTATAGCAACCATTAAGCTATAATCAATAAATAAAAATAAGAACTACATATAAGGTCGATATATTCACGGAAACATAGAGGGTTGCTATAGCTTAGTGGTCAGAGCACCGGCCCCGGAAAGGAGGTGACCTGGGTTCGAATCCCAGTAGTAACCTAATATTTTTTCGTGAATTAGATTTTTCTGTATGTCTTTCTAATTGATTAATTAATTTGGTTATTAAAATATTTCACAGAACTTTGTTCTTTGAAAAATTACAACTTCACAAATATGAATGTGTTCTTGAATATAAAAGGTTTAGCTAACCGTTTTGAGCGAAAAATCACCTCCAAAATAACTAGGCTGTTCCGAAGCTAATACGGATACCACCGCTTGACAGAAAAATGATATAGCGAATAAAAACTAATTGATGAACTCATCGGAGCCCCCCGGGCCGCCATGTGACTGTAGGTTCCGTGTGGGAACTGGGAGAAGAAGGCCGAATTACTAACGGAGCGAGAGGACACGCAGAGCCACCTCCTGCTCGCTGCCCGTGTTGCCGGGTCACGTGGTGAAATTTGCTTTAGCAGGATCGGGGTTAATGCAACGAGTGTCGCAGAAAAATTAAGGAGTTACTCCACTCTGAAATTTGGTGATTTTTTACAAAGAGGTGATTAAATATTTAACTGTTTTATTATCGGTACTTAATGTGGTGTATTAGCGCTTGTTCAGACACAGCGGGAACCGTTCAGTTTCAGAATCGCGTTTCAAAAGACGCGGTTTGTGTCATCTGTTCACACAGCCGCGGTTAATAAGCGATTTGTGCGCGCGAAAATAAACGTCAGTTTGACAGCTCCGGTGCCGTTCTCCATCTTTGAATATCAGAGATATATTCGCTCATTACTTTGTTAACGACGGCCGTGTTCCATGGCAAGACACAAAAATATCATTTTGTCAGTTCATTTTTGGTGAATAAATACCTACTTCCCTAAAATACTCTTTTCTCCAGCATTTCCAAATATCTCCACCAACTCCTGCCAAGCTTGGTTCTTGGCATATTTGAGTAATCCTCACACTGAAGATCCCATATTACAGGTCTTTTCTCCACTTCATCAATAAAAAGTTCAGTGTCAAAGCGATCCATAACCATAGAAAAGAGAATATAATCCACGCGTGCTCCTGTTGTGACATGGGAACCGTGCGGTGCCCGCAACGCGTCTGAACGCTCTCGTAAGGCTCCATAGTAATAGGATCGTGCGGGCGCCGTGCGGGTCTATTTTCTAGCGGTTGGGTTGCGGGCACCGCAGCGGTTGACTAACCGCACGGTTGTGTCTGAACGATCACATACAAACCTAGGTAAATGAGACCCGCACGGATCTCATGCGATTCTGAAACGGCACGGTTCCCGCTGTGTCTGAACAAGCGCTTAAACTGCTGGAAATATTTTGAAAAAAAAATACAAAATGCCTCCGTCATGTCCATTCCTGTGGAGCTCATCTGACGACATCATACGCAACATTCCCCAGTGTACGTTTGTGTGAGACAGAAATGAAGATCATGTACTTGATAAGAAATGAAATATCTATAATGTAATGTATTAGATATAAAAGAACACGCATACAGGTCAACCGTCAAGAGGTTTTGTATGACTCATGCAAAAATATACCTACATATATTTCTCTCTCATTTGCACTACCATTGGCTCCATATAAAAGAAGAAGACACATGAATCAGATGAGTCATACAAAAGCTCTGTGGTTGACCTATAACTAAACACTGTTCATGACATTTTATTTCTTTTTTAAATTTCTTTATCTTCTTACTTAAAATGGTGTTTTGGGTTCTTTCTTCTTTTGAGTAGTCTTTTAACAAGCTGGTAAGCCGTGTCTCTTTCCCCATGTCCCTCTTGGCTTGAGTCTCTCTTGGCTCATTGAATTGTGCAGATATGTTTTTATGAATTTGAGTTTTGAGAACCTTCTCTCTTCCCTTGCCACTGATATCGGTCAAAAGAATACGAAGAGCTTAATAGTAACGTATACTCAATAGCAACAGTACTCAATAATGGCTCTTTAGTTTCTTAGTTTTGAGGTAGGTAGAGGCAACGTTTACCTTAGTCAAAGTAGAGACTTGTTAAATAATTGTTCCTGCTTATATGCTTTTGAATGATTCGATGTTTTATCTTTGTACAATTTTTTCGCCCTTTTAACGCCTCTAATATTTTACCACCCCGTTTGGTCTTGCCTAGTGGTAGAAAGAGCCCTGATCATCGTCGATGTTTGTCCATTAGTTATCTTCAAAACACGTAACTGAATGTACACCAGATACAATTTTTTATTTTCGAGAAACAGACTTTTTTCGAAACATAACAAAATTTTGTACATTATTTGACACAAGTCAAATTAAATTATTATAAAATTGTTTATAATATTTACATGAATATAAAAAAGTTATCTAACGTTTTTCTACATATTTAGGAGCTTCATTAAAATATGTAACGAAAACCTAAACATAAAAAAAGTAACCCATAAAAACCAAGTTTTTATTATACTCCCTTTCTCATTTACTAGTGGAAACTGGTTTGGCACTTAACGCTGGGCTTCGGTCGGGCGACGCTACGAAAGGGAGTAATAAAAAATTTCCAAAAATCCAAAATTATACTATAATCAGGTTTCGCATCTACCAGACGCGTCGAAATATTTTAATACATCTTAGTAAATTGTATGAAAAAACGTTAAAAATTTGAAAAATTCAAAAATTTATTAATTTTTTTTAACGAAAATTTGATAAATCTTCTTGATTACCGCCACGAGTCTGCTTGCAAAGTTTCAGCTCGAAAAGGGTTAAAAATCGATCCAAAGTTTTTTCGACGGCAAGCCGGCAAATAAGCAGACGCCACGAGTTAATATAAAGGGAGTAAAAATTACTTTATTTTTCTATGGATTGGGGACACTTACAACCTATTTATACATCGATAAATAAGTAGCTAGCTACGTGTTGATGTATTGACGCCGTATTTATAACACACCCGTTTTATTCAGTGGGGTTTTAGCATAATCACGAGATTGATACGACCGATAACGAAAGCAGGTACCGAATTCAAAGTCGCAGTTTTGCGCGCGACGTTATAACCTGGACGCTGCGTATTGAGTAGCCATAAACTTGGTGATTGGACGACATACCTTTACTAGGCTCGACACGAGATGATACATGCGCAATTAAACATATTTTTACTTGCGTAGAGGCGCAATCGAAAGTACATAAATTAAAGTGCAAGAATGTACAAAAATAGATAAAGTAATAACAGCGAAAATTTAAGAAATAATAACGAATTCTGCGTTTATGCAAAACTCGCGGAGACAAATTATTTTTTCCGCTGACAGCACCGTTTGCCAAATTGACGTTTACACGTGTCAAAAACGCGGCTAAAATACTAATAATGATTTTTAATTATATTCTTTGACTTGCATAATTTAAGTTCTGCGGACAAGTTCATTCTAATCACGGCAGTTCCGAGATGACAATCAATATATATATATTATATAATATATATATATATACATATATATATAAAGAAACCCGTGTTTCCCTATCCGCCAAGTTTTCTTCACAACCAGACACTACCACTCCCTGGTGGTTATGGTGGTAGATAGCCCTTGGTGTCGCATCGAAAATGTGCCAGTTTGGTGGGGGTGGCTAAGCGTGGGTGGGAGTGGGTGATGAAAATATGCTTTCTAGCACGTTGTTTTGTTTTGGGAAGGAAGCAAATACTTCAGATTGTTCCAGAATGGGCCCGTCGACTGTGTCGGTAAGTACGGTAAGTCTAGAAGGTTCCGGAAAAATCCATCCCATGGAAGGAGAAGGTTCTAGAAAATTCCAGAAAGTTCTATAAGGTTCTAAACTGAGTGGCGGAATATATCGGCGTGTCTAGAAGGTTCCTGTACATTCAACAAATTTCTTGAAAGTGCTGGAAGGAGAACGTTCTAGAAGGTTCGCGAAAGTTCTATTACGATCCAAACAGTGTACTAAAAATCTACGCGTGCGAAGCCGCGTGGGCACAGCTAGTTAAAATATATCCCAAAACATTGCTATGACAAAAACAAACACAGCCCACAAAATACATATATTTTTGATTATCGTTCTTGCTAGTGCATAGAAGAATATATCAATAGCAGATAATTAATCTCGGTGATAGGGCTTATCTTCGGCCAGTATCAGCGTCAAATTTCGAATTGTATATGAATATGTCTGGATAGCAGCAATGATAGATCTATAAAAATTATAGAGGAATGCGAAATAATGATATAAATACGATTTTTACGTCATTCACGCACAGTTATCCGTCCTCTGACACTAATTGCGTTACATAAAACTGATATATAAATAGATATGCAAATTCATAGTAGATACCTATACATATATGTTGTGGACCAAGCGATTAATAGGACATTATTTATAATGCACCGTAGTTTGAAAAATGCCCAATATGATAATAACTGTTGAAATAATTATATTGACCGGGAATTCAATTCAATTCAATTTATTTAATAATATGTACATTACAAACAAAGTGTTAAAGGCATACATATTAGGAAGTATATATCAAAATAAAAATATTTAATAAATTGAAAATAACATAAAATCTGGTCAAGGGTGTAGGAGAATCCCGCTTCGGAAAACCCCCTCAGACACATGGAATATATCAATACCCAAAGCGATTTTGTTCAGCATAGCTGTGGCTCTTCCAACAGGCATAAACATCGGCAGGTTGGTCCTGTATATTGGAATGTGAAACAATCTATGCTGACGATGTCTAATGTCAGGAACACACAAATCAATCAATCAGGAACATACAAACCAATGCTCTGCATAATTTCAGGATTATCGATCATACCGCGCGATAATCGATAAAAATGTGTAGTCAAATACACATTCCTTCTAGTTTCTAGACTATTGTAGCCAAGCATACCCTGGAGAAACTCGGTTGGGTAAAGCCAAGGATAATGCCCGTACTCTCTCATGTAGAGATATCTCAGAAACTTCTTTTGGACTTTCTCCACCATAAGAGAGTACTTCTCTTATGGTGGAGAAAGTGTGTGTGGCCTCCCTCATGTGGCCCCCAGATCATGAGCAACTCTCGAGTCTACTCCGCACCAAGGAGTTGTAAAGAGTTCTCAGTACGCGGGTATTCTCGAAAACCCTGGCAGTACGCAAAACAAATCCCAACATTCTCAAAGCATTACCACTGATCGTCTCTATAATCGTGAAATGTTAGATTGCTTACAAATCTAACACCTAGATCTTTAACATTCGATGTTAAAGACCTTGGTGGTTTTGGTCTAGTAGGAATATAGTTACATTCTTTGTTAGAAATGTTGAACTTACTTATAGACTACTAACACTTCGCTTCGTTTTAGCGAAGAGCAGGTTTCGTCGGCTCCTTTAAGGATCAACAGGTCTTAGTATAGTGAGGAGCGTCACGAGTCACTAGTGCAAAATTACGCTTATGGCTTGGCGTGACATACAAAGTTTGACGTGTAAACTCGCTCGCGACATTAAAAGATTATTAGTCAAAATTGTAAAGTTACATGGGAAAAATTGGTGGAGAACCGATGAGAAGCATGGAGTCATGAGTAATCTTCATCCAACAGCGACTGATATTGAAAAAAAACACCCTAAGCTCCATTTTTCTCAAATTCAGACAAAAATAGGTAGTGAGTCACATATTGTACGAATAGACAACTTCATGCGTAATAATTATTGCACTGTTAACGCGCCGACTACATAACGTGTACAATAAAATGCGATTAAATACTATTAAGATAAGAAAAATCTTGAAAATACTCGACAACAGTGCGCAAAAAGGTTAGATTCTTCCATCGTCGTTACTCGTAGCAACAAAATCAGTCAAAACGGAGAACATAAGATGCCAATTCTGACATCTGAATGGCAAAAGGGTACTACATATGAATTTCTTTTATCGATTCATACGAATGACATTCAATACTACACAATTTTACGTACACATTGTTGACGTAACAATTGCTCACTGCGGCATTTCATTGTTTTTTTAAACTTTTTATTAAAATAAACTTAAATCTTCGGATTGGTGGGATCTTAGTATTTTTCTTGTCTTCAGCTCTGTTCGGAAACTATTGAATCGTAGTTTTATTTATTATCCACCATCATGTTTAAAATACTCAATTCTATAAATATGCATACTTTGAGAAGAACTGAACTTGATCAAAATATCAAAATTCACACCGCAGCATAGTGAAGAAATCAGAAAATACATACATTGCGAAATTATTTACGAACGCAGACGCAAACAAGGGAATTTAAATAAATCAGTCAAATGCGTGGACTCAAAATAAATTATTTAAAAAATTTAATCCAACGTTCCTCAAAACTCAATGGGCAATTCGTACATGAAAACATGCGCGCGCCCAACTTGTGTGGGTGACGAGTAACAAAAATAAACAACGAAAATGAGTCTGTATTCTGAGAAGACGGTGTATTTATCAACTTCACGCTTACCTCTTTAGTTGTTCCGTTCTGATCCAAGAAAACAACACACTTTAAAGTTATATGGAACTTTTAAACGAACTTTGCAACACTTTTCAAAGCACTCAAACGTCCAATACAAACGGCAATAGCACTACACGGGCACACACGCGCACTGGTTGACAATAAACCAAAGCGTGATACACAAGGGACTGCGTGGTGGGGACAAACTTATGAATGAAATACACCGACGCACTCACACACTCGCGCCACAAGTGGCCGCCATTTTTGCCAAGGGCGCTCCGGCGGCGGCGATGTGAACTTGTAATCTCTCGGCGCCAAAGTCCAAAACATTTGAAATCGAAATCAGTTTGTCGATTTTAAACAGATTTCTTTTGAATTTCGCAAGCATAAAATATAAATAAAATTGTACGATAACGTCTCCTTTTTCTATCCATTTCTCCATTGAATTATAATTCAGAATTTTGTAGGGAATCACTAATATTCTTATTGATTTTTCTTTTCCAGATTTCTAATTTGAAATTGAATGTCATTAAACGCAAAGTTGACTGTTTTATTATTATTCCATGTATCACTGTATTATTCCGAATAAATTTTTAATATTTTACATCAGGAATAGAAGTTTTACTGACAGCTGAATGTTTAAAAAATTAAAATTTTATGACAATAAAAACATATTCGCTAGATACAATTAAATAGAAATACAGACATCTAATTTGACTTTCATCACCAAATATGACATCTCGGAACCATTTTTTTTGCATATCCTGACTTCTGCTTCAGCAGCGATATAAAATATGTAATATATATACACTTCCATACATCATTTTCAATTCTTAAATTGAAGTATATATGTATAAACCTATTAATCTTTTGCAAAGTACAAATAAAAAAATAATATAATAAATACTTGAAGATAAATAATTTTGAGTGATCAATTCAATCATCATCAGAAGAGTTGAAAAACACAAATTCTTTTTTTTTTTCTTTTCATAAAAACATTTTAATTCATTATTTAAAATGTCATTTTTGTTATAGACATGCTGAATCTATGGAAAAAGTAAAACAAGGTTATTTTAGAAATGTGATTTATTTTTTAATGTATAAAATTATATCATATATTTAGGTTATTTTCAATTTAAAATGGTATTAAAAATAATAATGAGTTGATCAATATTAATAAATTATAATCAATTTATTGACCTCCCTACGTAAAGTAAAATAACAATAACATAATTATCAGTTGTTCTTGTATTTTTCTTGATACATTATTTGTAAGTGGAAGTTTTTATATATATATATATATATATATATATATATAATATATATATATATATATATATATATATATATATATGTTGTGTTTAATATAATACAAAAATGTGTAGGATAATAGAATAACTACCAACGTAGGAGGAGTCAACATATTATATTTGCATTTTCTTATTATATTGTGAAACAAAGCACTTACTAACTTTAAAGTAATTCTTTCAATAAAAATAAATTTACTGTTTGATATCCAGTCAATAAATTATTATTTTTTGTTTATTGTAGTGATTTCATGACACAAAACATGTGGTATTAATTAACAATAATGTGTACTATTTACATAATAAATAAATGAACATATAAAATAATAATTATTAATTAGTGAGTCCTTTCAATAATACTGCCAATTTGGAACTTTTATAATCAGATCGAAGCTGAACGAAATTCAACAAAATTGATCGATCTAACTCCGCCTGCAAAAAACAAAAAATATTATTATTAATAAAACTAAAATAGATGAAAAAAATCATAGGAAAATTATCAAGACACAAAGTCTTTTTGAAAATTTGTGCAAACATTAAGTATAAAACAACTACACTTGTTTACAGAACATTAATAAAACAATAAAGGCACATTTAAGCATAGGCGTTTTGAGACACATTTAAGCATACATTTTTAAACATGAATGAAAGTACAAACCAGAGTCTCTCCTTCACAAACTTGCTGTAAATTTTCTGGTTTCACAAGCAGCAAATTACACAATGCATGGAGAGTGTTGAACAATTCCCCGATCAGAGGAGGTACGTTAGGACCACAGAGCGCTTTGCGATATTCATTCACATCGCAAATGGCACACATTGCTCCTAAAAAAATAAAGAAATATTCAAGAATTTTACCAAATATTAAAGGAGGTTACTATAATTGTTCTAAAGTTAAACAAAACTAATCAGCATTTTGAAAAACATACAAAATACTAATGAACATCTTCAATCAAGCATCTTTGACTCAAGATTCAAGGAACTATATAAAAATAACTTCTTGCATGAATGATTTATCACTTTGCGATGACATATTTAATACTGTAATATTGTAAACTAATTGTATACCTTGTATCCACCTGAGCAAGGAACTTCGTTCCCATAATATGTAGGGGCAATTTATTCGTATTTTATTCAATAAAGAAAAATTTATTGGTGTATACCAAATTGTGTTTTGTATTTAATTATTAAATAATAAGTTTTGAATGCAGTACAACCCCATTAATTCGAACCCTGATAATTCGAAATTTTTTAAACACACAAGTCCCAAAAAGAATTTCATAGTAGATTAACCCCGATAATACAAAAACCCCAGTAATGTCTGAAACTGATGAAATTGAATAAAATATTTCGATATTTTCCCAAGTGAGAACAACAAAAATTTCAATATCAGTTTCTTTAGTAATAGAAATATCATGATTTTTGTATTAGCATACTAAATATTGGATTTCTTTGCATATTTTCCAATATTGCATTTGAAAATGATTTCTTGAAATGTGCAAAAATGTAGACATTTTTGACAAAGGCTTTTTCGACAAGTTTTCCGCTTTTTTGCGAATTTGCAATTGCGTCGCAATTTTTTTACCTTGAATATCTAATTAACGGAGTTTGACTGTGTTAAGTAACGTACCTGCAGAGTTAAACTGAAAGTTCATGAGATGTTCATATATGACTCGGTGTAGTCTGGTGCCCAGCTCCTGAGTGACGGATCTGAAATTTTCTCCATCCAAACAGTCATTCATTCGAACCATTGTGGTGTTCAAGTAGCTGACAACTGTGGAGCAGGCCTGTTAAAAATAAAGTTGATAAAATTCTGTATTTTAAAGATTTAAACTTTTTTATAAAGCGTATAAATATTTATATTTATCTTACTGAGGACGCCAGTGTGTCCACATCTCCTTCAGGTCTGAAATCACTCTTCTTTTGTTCAGTTTGCAGGTACAATTTAACCCAGCCAACAATTGCAGTGAGTGACCTATCCAAACCGAGGTCTAGTTTTGATTCCAAATGCTCGAGGACAACATTTTTCTTTTGCATACATTCGGCGAGTTTGGACGTTGAACTAAAAAAAACCATTAATTGTTGAACTAAAATAAAGAAGATTGTCCTGAACTCGAAACAATAGTATCTGTAATCTAAAATATAATATAAATTTACATTTGATCGAGGAACAAACTCACCTTACACAAGGTAAAACAAATTCTTGAAAGTGTTTATCAAACATGTGCACAATTGTAAGGCATTGCTTCACTACATCAAAAAAGTGAATCTGAAAATTAAAACAATGGTTATTAATTACATAGTAATAACTGTAATGATTTATTAAAATTTGCACATAGTATACAAAGAACTAGTAATGATTAAACCATTACGTTAACTTGTTACACATGTTCTATTATTTGAGATTTGTATCAAATTGTATTCATGATCGATAACTGAGATTTAAGTGTTATCTGGTAACGATGGTTGCCTATTGAATTTTGAAAAATCGGTTACCAATCATCAATACAATCAGATACAAATCTCGAAAACATATACATATTCTGTAACAGGTTAAAATATCATCACTATAAAGAATATTAAAAAATAAACATGTGCATAAAACTCGTAAAACATATACATTTTGTGAATATATATTAGGTCACTTAATCACTGTTTGATATATGATATTGATTAATAAAGAGTTGCTGAAATTGTTTGGGCATGTGGAATATGTAAATAAGGAAAGAATGCAAATGGTGGAAATTATGTGAAGAGTGAGCGTTGAAGACAACAGGAACGTGAGAAAATGTAAGATGGAAAATGAATACTCAAAGAGAGGAAGCCACCCATTAGTCCCACAAAAGTCTCAAAAGCCCTAAAAAAGAATTACAATGTACAAACAAACCTGACGGATATTTGAAATATAAAACAGATCTTTTTCTAGCTTATAACATAATTTGTAAAAAAAAAATCAAAACCTTAGGGGGAGTTTTGTTTTCAGCTATCGGTACACTCTGAAGTCCAAGATCCACAGCATAATCACAATGTTCAACTAACAGTTGTTGCACCATCGCTTCTGTTAATTGGGTAGCATTTGAAGCAAGCTCATTTGGGGCCGAGAGCTAAAATATAAATATATGATTAGATTTCAGGCACATTATAGCCAGAAATTTGAAGCTCAGTAGGAAGGACATAGTATAATTTATTTTTAATGTATTAAATAGAAATGCGCACAAATAATTCATGTCACATCAATACAGCGCTATGAAAGTAGAACTAATTTTCTAATGTTCCAGGAAAGACTCAAACCCTGACCACTTGATCACTAGATCAAGTGATGCTCGATTATCTTACTGCTAGGTTAAAAAGTTTATCATTGCATTGAATTGCTTGAAAGATTACAAAAAATATTTTTTTAGAGCTATGATGCTATCATTTACTCTTTTGAAGCTCAAAGAAAATTGTATTTGTTCTTTTAACATCACACCAACGAATAAGGGGAAAAAAGAAATCATTACCGCTTTGCATCTGATAAAGGAATTCTTAGCATCTTGCAACATTTGTGTGGCTAGCTCTTCAGATAAAAATGTTTCTCCTCCATAATTTTCTATTTGTGCGATGTTAATATTGGCTCTGGTGCCTATTACTGCTTGCAAATCTCGACGCAACTCTTGAAATCTGTAAATCATAAATGTAACAAAGGAGTTTTTATAGTGGCGGAGAACTTTAAATTGAAATAAAACACAGAAAAATGTTTTTATTATCCATGAAATTGGTTCTATTTGGCAGATTATCTTATGACATTAATTTTTTAATATGATTTTGGACATGTAACTGCCGTGGCTGGCGCGCATATGGCGTAATCTGGAGGTTCTTTTATTTTAATTTTAAGATCTCCGCCTCTAAAAAAACACCCTTTACTAACCACACATAACCTAAAGCAGTAACAGAAAACTGAGGTCAATAATATTTATTTTTATCAAAAATACACGGAACCTCAAGTTTACTGTTTAATTTACAAGACTTAAAATTGTACTGTAAATTTGAGTAAAATCATACATCATAAGTATTTATGCTTTATTATAAAAGAAGAATCAGTAAATATTCAAGTAAACATTATTTTTACATGTCAGAAATTGTGATTGTGTTAGTTATGTCATCAGATCTGACTAAATATAAATTCTCGAGAAATTTTGATAGGATGAAAAAGACAATAATATTTTTGTTTGAATAAAGTTACAACAATTTACCCTCCAGTTTGAATCTGTTTCCTCGTGTGTTGTCGCGAAGCGTAGTATTTTTGCAATGCAGCGCTAAAGCAAGCTCGCAACCTCTGGTTCTCCAGACGAAAGTAAGTCTCCAGGGGCTTGCCCACAGCGCCTCCAAGAGCACCCATTCGGCCAAGGAGTCCATTAGATGCTACATCGCCAAGGGTTGATAGTCGCTCACACACCTTTTGGGTGCTGTCAATTGTTTACATAATATAATATTTAAAGATTTGTAATAATGTATGTACATAATAAGCAATTCCATGATTCTCAAATGAATGTAATGTTGAAAATAAATAGTAAATATAAAATATTATTAGAAACTTATCTTTTAAATACAGGAGATTATAATTGTTTTAATTTTAACATACCTAATGTACATATCATAAAGATTCTTCAAATACTTGTCAATATCACTTTTATCTGCTAATTTAGTCTGGATGTATTTTTGAAGTTTCAGATGGAAGATATTGAGTATAAATTTGCTCATAACTTGGTCTGGATTAGCAAATACAGTTTTTATTATAGCGTAATTGTTTTCACACATTGGCAATATTCCTGCAAATACATCCCTGCCAGTGAATGAACTCTGAAATGAAGAATATTTATTTATTTATTTATTTATTCATACGCCAATCGGCTATATACATTGATTTTACAAAAATAATAGACTTAAATGAATGGATTAGAAAAATTGCACATATATAAAAAAACAATACTAGCATAGTAACAACATGGTATAATCATATAGGGTTGAGGGTAATTTTAATACTGTGATAACAATCTTTTTGCCGCTGATGAGAATGAGATGTATGATTTATCGAAGAAGTTGATATCAACACAGTGGCTATTCACCAGATTGGCAATCCTATTTCTTGGGCCATTGTACATGTAACTTTTTGTGGATTTAGTGGTTTCTAACAATCTACGCACTCTTAGATCCGGCCTAGCAGTGATAATGCCAAATTGTTCCAGGATCTCGGGCGAGTCTATCTGTCCGTTGACAGATTTGTAGAAGAAGGTCAGATCAGACAATTGTCTTCGAGTGATTAGTTTGCTGATTCTAAATCTGTTATATACGGTCTCAATATCTCCTGGTGATCGTGTACGATAGGCCGTCCACCAGTCTTTCCATGCCGAGGGAAAGACTCCAAGCTGTAGTGATTTGCTGAATATATGCGTTATGGGCTCGCAGAGACCGGCTGCACAATTCCTTAGTAAGAGATTCGGTACACCGTCGGGCCCAGATCCTTTGCTGACCTTCAGGCTCGTTAGCTGTTTAAAGACGTTATCAAAGGTAAAGCTAAATTCCGATAAGTTAGCATCTTTGACGCTTCGAGTACTAGTATTATGGTCCGCTGGGGCAGCATTGTTAATAGTATAGATACTCCTGAAGTATGATGCAAAGAGGTTACTTATTTCACCACCATTAACAGCTGTTTTCTCATTCCAAGACATTTCAAATGGAATGTCAAGGTTATTACGACGCTTGTTTTTCACAAATTTCCAGAACTGGCTAGCATCGGTCTCCATCAGGGACTCCATCCTGGTAACATAGTTCCTGTAGCAGCTGGCACTGAGTTTTTTGCACTCCAATCTCAGCTTCTTGAATCGGATATATGCTGGTTTTGTGTGTGTTCTCTTGTAGTGCGCGTGTGCCTCTTTTTTTTGCCTAACTTTATTTAACCAACACGGGTAGTCGCTGGTTTTCTTTGAGAACCATTTATATGGTATGAAAATAAAATACACAACAAAACTATTATTTTCCAATATATATTTCCAATGTTTTCATAATTTCTTGTCACCACAAATGTATGTAACAGTAAAAATACACAAAATTGACCGATGAGTGTTCGTTGTCTTTTTCTACCCTGCCCTACAAAATGACATACCAGGTTCTAGTACAAAACTGATGCAAACTTTTGATTCTGATATTTATTAGCTTAGGGCCGATTTTATTAACTTGATTTATTCATTTATTTTATATATATAATAATGTTGGTGCAGTACAGCACATACATAGAACCTTTTAGATTACAATGAATAAATTACAGAATCATTAATCAATAAAATGCACCACACAACTCAGAGAAATATTTATAAGTAATCTTGCCTTTAAACCATCGATTATTATTGCATTTTCCACCAATCACACAACCTGTTTTCTTAAAAAATCTATGGTTTTTACGAAAGATTACAACAATCCAAGTTGATACAACCGTTATATAGTGTTATCAATTTTACTAGTAACTTTCATTTTATTTATTGTTTTGTCTTTTAGACTTAAAATAATAAATACTATACACATAATGAATATAAAAATAAAATTCAATACATATTTGAATTTAAAATTTGTGTATATTATTATAAAATATTATATATACAGGGTGCCTTGTAGCTAACAGCAAAAACTTTGGAAGATTCTTTTTTATTCAATTTTGAATAGTAATATAAAAAAACATTTTTCATTCAAAATTGAATGAAGAAGACTCCTCAAACGCTTATGCCGCTAGCTATGAAACACCCTATATGTATACATAAAATATCTTTACAAAAAGAAACTGAAAAAAATATATAAAACCTTTAACTGGGCATATATTATACCAACTGAAATTTAGTAATTATTTATAGTCCGTATCAGACAAAAGAAAACCGATTTAATATTACATATGTATGTATAACAATATTTTAACTACTCCTGAGATTTCTTTTTAAAATTAAATTTTGTAAATTCATAATTTAATAAAATAATACAAACAGCAATACCATTTGACTTGTTTCAATAAATGCATCGATACATTGTGAGTATCCTTTAAAATTAATCAGAATAGCAGCAATTTCTTTCATTCTGGGGATGTTTTCGGCAGTCTGCGCTTTGACAAACTCTTCAATTAAATTTCGCTCAATCTCATCGTATTTGGCTTCAATTTTTTTTTTGGCAGCTTCAAATTTTTCTGGTGGTAGTTCTTGAGCGATGATATACAGCTTTTGTATCATGTCTGCAGCTTCATCAATCTGCCAATTAGATGTAAAAAAAACAAATATTGGATACAACTATAAGTGATTTTTAATGCTTTTTTAATGATTTTTTGGCTTTAAAGACCAACTATTGTAGCGAAATACATCACAAAAATACCCAGGCTTGAGAAAACCATGTTGATGTGTTGTGATCTCACATCAACATGATTTTTCAAACTTCCGGTATGAGAAGCTAGCATCATGCACAAAGGTATATAAAGGCCACTGATTAAACGTAAAAGTAATACATTATACAGGATGCAGATTAACCGAGACGAATTTCAAGTCATTGAAAAAATATTTTATAAAACGAAAATGATTCAGTATTCATAACGCCTAAAAACATTTATTTTATTTTTATTATTTAGTATGTTTTGGTGCTTTTTAAGGGTTAGTTTCCTCCAGTTCAGTTTCGTTGTCACTTCTTTACAATAGAGTGAGTAATTCGTGACGGCAACAGATGTCAATTGTTAGAGGTGCCACAGTTTTTATTTTATTTGTGCAGCCGAAGCAAAATATTTTTGTGAAGAATTATAGACGCAGGGTGATTTTATCGCTGGATGGTTAACGTAGATTTAAAAGAGGCAAGGCATCTGATAAATTGCCGATAATCAATACAAAAAAATTAAGCAGTGGTGAACTAGCTGCACGGAAATTCAGCTCTATCTTTCGAGCATTAAAAACCGAAGATCTTAAACCGGATTGGATTTACAACATTAATAAAATCGGAATGGAAATGATGATTTTCTCAAATATGAAGAAAATCGCGAGAATAAATGTTAGCAAAATTCGCAACAAATTGTCGGGTGCGGGATGTTTTCAATGCCTTTGGATTAGCCGGAATTCAAAAATCTTTTTGATTTTTGAATTTTTGAAAAAAGATTTTTTTCACCATCCATCAATGACCGTAATCGAAAGTCAACTGTATTTGATAATGATAAAATCTTACATTAAAAGGATTTATTTTTGGTCTAGTTATCATCAGTGGCACAATAAAATGGGAAGGTCGTGGTCTTCTCTAGAAAATTCTCTGTCCTGTCTCTTTAAAAAAGTTTCTTCTCATGTGCATAAGCCAGAGTATGCCTTAAACATTTTTTTAACTATATACCTTAGTGGGATCATTAAAGATGTCACTCTGCACGGGTCCTGGGGACAGGAAGTCAGCCAGGAGTGTGAGCAAGGCCAAGGCAGCAGCTGCGCGGGATCTGGGTCTTTGGGCTGCACCCAGTTGCTCGCCCACCTGTAGAGCACGCCCTCCAGCCCAGTTGATGCGTTCGTCCAGTTCTGAGAATACGCCCACTGAGTGCTAGTTATTGGAAAAAATTAAAATAGTTCAACAGCCAAATGAATAATGAAATAATTTGTTTCCCTGCCATTTTACATTTTACACTTTTCTGGGTCATCAAATCGCCAGTAAAAAGAATAAAATATGTACGAAGAAAGACAGGATACATTTATTTATTTTAGGGTGCTGAATATAAATAAATCAAGAAGATTCTAAAATCTTCCATAAACTACAGTTTTTTAGAATAATAAATTATTTTGAAAAAAATTACAATTTTTTGCCAAAAATTGCGATATATTTAAAGAAATATATTTATTTTTAATATTTGTGATTCCATATCGGCCATAAGCTTCTTCAATAGCTTTTGAGTCAATTTGTTAGATTAAAAGCCCTCGGAAAATATAATTATGTACTCATCCGGTGTAGCTAGCCTTCCTCGCGCGTTAACATTCAAGGCGATTAGAAGATTGATAGGTGATAATATAACAGCTAATAAATCAATCAGACATTCATTATTTATTTTTAATGGATGATAATTTTTGCTTTGCAACAACATACTAAATTCATTAGAATAACTTAAGATGCTGCAGGATCCTGCATAGTTGGAAATTTTTATTGAAGTTCATTTTAGTTGATTCGTAAGAAAGAAACATATTAAACTATTGCTGGATAAAATAAGATAACGAGGCATCAGTGGAATGTGTGCTGAAAATAGTAGTAATGCTTATAAGTCTCCAGAGGATATACACATCAAATGTTGCTGCCTACTGGTTTTATGGTATAAAAATCCCTTTCTCTCAAAAATGGCAGGTGATTTTGCATGACATTATATAGTCATATTCAGAAACAGCACCCTGGAATTTATTTAATTCAGACAAAATTTTCAGAGAGTGTAATACTGATACCTGAGGGTGCACGGAAATCCTGAACCTCTGACCATTTCTTAAAAGTATTTAATTTGGCCAAATAGTTGTATCTTTTTAGTAACATGTATTTTTTACAAAGTGGTACATTATCTGCGAATCGCACTGTCTGAGGCCCCGCCTGGCAAAAGAAAGTAAATAACAGTTATGCACCTGCATTTCTAATGCATCCCCACCGCCGCTGAAAGTATATAAAAGTTGTGTGCTGGTAGCAGATTGGTTAACCTGCTTGAAAAGCGCGTCCACCAGGAACGGGGTGTGCAGGACCCTAGGGAGACAGATCACCACCGCAGTTGATTCGATTCCTGCTGGACCGGGTCGGTTCCAAGCCGAGCTTGTGTGCAGTTCGAGCTGAGTCGAGCTTGCGTAAAACTCGAGTTACACCGTGTGCTGAAGATCCAAATTGCATTCCTCTACAGAGCTATCTCCGAAACATCTCTCTGCCTGACATTTCATCTTACTTACCGCTGAGTTTTTCCGGTAAGATCATCGAGAACCCCACCAGAAGGCTGTGTTTTGTGCCAGAAACCTTAGTGCATGTGCCCAATTTATTGTGCTTTTCTTTATATTTCTACGGCCCGTATACTGTGCATTTTCTTGACTTTTAAATAAATTGTTTGTTGTGGTAAAACTTTCTCTTTTATTTCCATGCTCTTGTCACTTGCATAATGAGTATTGAAATGACTCCATTTCAAGCGAAAAAAGGAAATGTCAACTACTTAATTGTATTTTACCTTGTGTTGCTCTTGAAGTTGTGCAAGTTTTACAGTGTATGTGTCTTCTTCTTCCCTCACAGCTTGCTCTAGCCGCAAACATTTCCTCTCTTGCCTCTCTTGCAGTACCTTGAAAATAGAATTAGGCATAAGTTCTTAACTCCTTAACTCCAACGGCACCAACAGATTCATCACACATTTGACAAGATTTACCTTCAAATCTCTTATGGCTTGGGTAAATGTTTCGTGGATTAAGTGTGGGTCAAACGGTTTCCCAAGACCTCCTTCCTTCATAGTTCTCCAGGCCAATCTTTCAACAAACTCATCAGAATCGAAAGGCTCCTAAAAAATAAACTTTTCTTATAAAATAAATAGACATACGATCACAGAATACATGTCACATCAATTTTATTTTTCATCAAAAATACTGTTTTCAACTAAGTTAAATGCCTGTACTGTGAAAAAATTGATCAACTTGCTGGTCTGAAATGAGGTTCGAACTCTCTGGATCAACAAGCTACTCCAAGTATTTAAAGTGTGCATTACACTCAGCCCACATATGTGGCGGCACAGGTAAGTAAGCATGAATATGGGCTATGCGAATAACGTAAATGTGTCACTCCCGCTGACCATGCTCTTAAAATTGCAGCTGCCGGTGCTCCTTTTGTCGTTTTTTTTGTGTGAAAGTCAAAGAAGCGGCAGCATGAGCTTTGACAGCTGTCTGATTTTTAGAATTTTACGTGAGTGAGAAAATAATGTGGGATTCTTGAGAAAAACAATTCAAAGTCTACACTACTTTTAATCAATTTCTTAAATTTATTAGTAAATTAATATATTTCATACAATTTCGTAGGTCGAATATATATAGCGACAGCGTCAATGTCACTGTCTTCGATGCTGCCAAACAAATATTTTGAAAGCAAATTCATCAGCGCGAGAAGCAGTAGCAATGGCTGAGTGTATTGCCCGCATTAAATACAATTAACAACCTACCAAAAATATCAAAGTTACGATTTTTCTGTTGTTATTCGTTAAGAAACGCCCACTATCACAT
>JADDOH010005194.1:0-35847 GCA_016648135.1 Agrypnia vestita | reverse complement strand
TAAATTTATAGGAAACATGATTCATAAAATCTATAATTCAGTACATTCAAAATAAGTAATCCTCGGTGACTGTATTCAAAACACTTTTTTTTTAATTTTTTAGACATTGCTGCCTTTGCTTTTATACCTCACTAATGTCGTATAAAGAAAGCTCGTATGACATTCTTCCACATACCTAGATGCGTGGACACTACTCGCTGAAGCAACTCAAAGCATCAGAGGTGGGATCTGTAGACGACCACTAAAAATAATCTGAGTAAAAAAGGCACTAAATATTGATGGGAGAAAATCGTTAAATCAATAAATAAAAACGATACACTACTATAAAATATTATAATATTGATGAAAATTTAAAATACAAAACGATAAACTCTTAAAATATAAATAAACTATTATACTCCAGAGAGATTCTTTTGAAGACAGTCCTAAAAATAATTCCGACTGATGAATTTAGTGCGATGGTTTGAGAGGTTCACTGACCAACCGTGCAAATAAAATTATAATCATAAAAACAACCATATGAAAAAGAAACCCATAGATCATTCAGATGAATAATTTAGTACTCTAAAATCATGCTAATTTATGTAATCGTTATGAAAAATCATTAAAAACTTATTTATTTTGTAAGGCATAAAAGCCTAAAACCTCGTGAATTATTATTTTAGCATGGAATAAAAGTTTGTATCATTTTTTTATAATTAGTATAGTCGAGGAATCGTGGCTTTGGAAGGCAAATTAAATACTTAAAATAATTAAAACTTTTATTTATTGTACAGAGTCACTGTACACGAATTTAATCGGAGCACAGTTCTTTGATTCACACTAATTGTCACTATAATATTATCCACAAAGACTTTTTTAATTCGCTTTCTACTTTTATCTATCTCAAGGTTGTGTCGTTGTGGTTCGCAAAAGTTGACTTATCGTTCGCACGTAAGTTCGCACGTAAGTACCCACTCTGAGCTTGTCTCTGGCAAAACGCCTTTCTATGCCCGCTACAATGTCGCTTGTCCAAATAACTCTGCATGGCACGATGCCGCCGTATTTAGAGAGACCCGCGTTCTAGTCCTTTCGTGAAGCTGATAGATTGTCCCAGACCTTTGTAGTAATTTCCACTTTAGTGTAAAAGATGTAAAATGCTGTAAAATCCTTGATTACGTGCATTTTTTTCTGATTCTATCATCTCGTGATAATATTATAAGACTACTATTAAGAACAATATTCAAATATTCTCAAGCAGGTCGATAGTATATTTTAGAAGATTATTTATGATTATTGTAGGTTTATTTGAAGTTAGGTAATACACCATTTTAGGGTTGAAGAATCTCATGATTTAAAATGATGACGTGGGTGGAGATATTAAACGATTATCGAAATGCGATTCGACGAAAATTTCTTTGGTTTCCAATAAAATGTCAATCCTTTCAGTAGAAATCATACAATGCTTCACGAAAGTAAATATGACAGGAAAATTGCTGAAAATCTTCTGACTGGCATCAATAAATCGACATTTTCGATTAACGTACGTAAAGCTAATAAATATAATAATTATTAGCTTTAATATAATAATAAATAAGGAATATTGCTAAAAAAACTCCACTGAAAAATAAAATATACAGGTATCATTGCTAGTTGCGAAATCTGTGTATACTAACTTGTTAATGAGAAAAAAAATATCAACAGATTTCTCTAGCAGAGACCAGTGCAATATATTAAATGTTCTTGTTCCGAAAATAATAATATACACACATAATATACAGAACTTTCAAAAATTTCATAATGTATGGGTGTTTTTACGATGGAATTGATGAACGTTGTATTATGTAGAGTGATCTCTTAAGCTAGCCCTGAGCCATCGTGTAAGAGACTTCCATCCACTTTTCTCATATATAAATAGCTTCGTCTCCGTGAGACTTCTATAATTTATCCTTAACAAAATACAAAATACTCGGCTCGATAATTACCAACATTGATGTAGCAAAAAAATATTTATCTGGTCTGGCTGCATTCCAGAGGGCAAATCTGTGATTCAATTTTTTTCATCTCCGCACACGCATACACACACGTCTATACTCAGAATCAAATATTTATAAATATATTTATAAAATTGTGTACATTGTAACACTGCCAGCATTTTTTTTAATGGATTACTTCTGATGAGATAATTTCATTACCGAAGACCGCTTATGCATCAACAGATAATATAATAATTTTGCATTACCGGAAATCATTTTAGCCATTTGTCTCAGCCAATATTCCACATTCTCTATAAAGAGTGTGAGTATGATTGAGTCAAAATATATTATGTAACAGTTTGCTGACTTGAAATCGTGCAATAAGGGAGGCATACGCCATGTTGTGATGTAAATTGGTCAAGACATTAATTTAAATTTATATAGATAAATTTTTCTTCAAATGAAGTGATTATAACTGGAGCTTGTACCTACTCGAACCCTGATGATTTTCGATCGAGATTTTTTCATAAATTATTAATTTTAATTAAACAAATTTGTATTTAACCACTTAACTAGTAACTCTACGTCTAACGGCTTCGATACAATTGTATCTTCATCAAGATGGACGCAAACTAACTATCCATTATCTATTCTAGCAAACAAATCAATTTTTGGACAGGAGCGTGGCTACAGCTACGGTGGAGGTAATTGAGAAGTGGACGCCGAAATGGGGAATATGTCAAGTAGCGGGCTATTCATAAAATTTATCTGTTTGTTAATTATATTGGCTTTAGTGTTAAAGCATTTTTTATTTCTAGTATTTCTAAGTTATCTAATCTAAGGCTCCTATTATTTACGTGTAGAAATCTCGTTTATTTTTCAATTTTTAATACAATATTGTTTAAATGTCTTAAATTGCCAGCACCGCGATTTTTTTTACAGTTATCTTAATATTATCAAAGCGTTAATTAAACGTTTAACCTTACAATATGTTTATATAATACATTACGATACTATTGTTAATATTATATTTGAAAATTATAACGTACAGTTTTCCAGTAGAAGTTCTTAATAACTGGAGAGTAATGAATATTCAATTCATTAAGTAATATTTAATACGAATTAAATAATCTATACCACGTTACTGCCGGAAAATTAACAAGATTACATTTTAAATGCTGCGTATATTTTTCAAATATACAAAACGCACCGCTTCCAATAACCTTAATTTATTCAGATTTGCACATTACACGCATAGGTTTAATATAAAATTTGCATTTTTGTGTTTTATGTGAAAGTTTGTGTAGGTACATAATATCATGCATCTACACATTATAAATTATATACACAATTACACGCATACAGCAAGGCGTGATATTAATTTCAGTACAACACACGTATCATTATTAACGAGTGAAATAAATTCTTGTGACCCGTATCCATGGAATGAGACACGATGAAAAAGTCTCAGAGATGTAGTTGAGATGAGTTTAGATTAAAAATAGAAATAAAGAGAATTCGAACACGTCGCGGGAGACCAGCGAATTAGCACTATTTTCATAACTCGGGCATTGAGCTTAGTTTGAAAATAACAAAAATGTTTATGTGACACATTTCGCGCACATATCTCTATTTAAAAACATATAAATCAAAACATTTTTGAAGACGGTTTTATACGCTTTCATTGCATACATTGGTAATCGAATTTTTAACATCCCCCATTGCAGTATTTTATATTAGGTAGGTATATATTAAATGTTAAAGTTTAAAACATAGACGTTCTTTAAATATACACTAGTCACTAAAAAACAAATTTGAGACATCTAGTCTCTACTGTCTTCTATTACGTGCTAAATGTATTAGTCAGAAAGAGATATAAAGAGATATATATAGAAATATTTTCATAACCACGTATAAGAAAGGACAATAAAAAATAATAGTAGAACGAATGCGTATGAAGTTGTAGCAAATACCAGTGTTTACTTTTTGCCTCTTGCGCTTAACAATTTAAAAAATCCAACTTGAAATACGTATGTTTGTTATTTTAATCGTTGTAATGCTTCATCACATAATAAAGAAGAGAATATAACCTTTCATATGTGAGTTTTATTTCAATAATTTGTGGAGAAATTTTAGAGTACGGCGATTTCTGTATTTTCTACGTTGGTAGTCTATGATATTTTCTCTTTCATTCTTATAGCGCAGCTAACCAACTCCTGCGGTGTGCGCCTATGTTCACAGTAATTCGTGTTATAGTTCTGTGTAACGGATATTTTGGTTTGTAACTAGTCTATATTTATAGTACGTCTATGGTTTAAAATAAATTTTCGAACGGCGTGTTCTTCAACTTACATAGTAGATAAGTATTTTTTACGTCCCTTATAAAGCGTTCTTGGAGGGACATTTTTACAAAAATGACACTGTATAAATTATCCAATCCTATTATTATTTAACATTGTTCTATTGCATACAAGTACTTAATCTATGGCAAAACATAAATTTATTGAAATCCTTTACAGTTAATAGTGTCTAAATTAAATCAAAATTAATGAACAGAAGCCGTAAATGAAAATTAAAATAACGAAGCAAGCCGGAGCTACATTTCCAAGAAACACCGGTTTATTTTGGTCCATTCTGAGCCCTGGTTACACTGATAATACATAATCCTGCGCTATCGAAGGAAGCACACCATGTGTTATATTATTTGAACAGCGTCGAAGCGCCGCATGTTATCCAAGTACCTACCCAAGGGTCGGAGGTGGTTCTCGAGTTGGATTAAAGTGGAGGCATGAAATCCGGGCAAGACGATAGGTTTCCAAGGAAAACCTCGCGTTGACCTCAAATACGTCAGCTGGATGAAATCAACTGAAAGTAAATCCGTATTAGTCTCCGAAGGGAATGCGAGGGTTTATTTGTACCGGAAAGTCACTCAATTTAAAAAGGAAAATAAAAAGAAATAATAAAATTTAAACTATGCTGATGTTTTTTCAGTGACATCAGAGTTTACTTTAAGTTAAAAGAAATGTTTTTACGAAGAAAAATTCAGTGTGTAATTTTCTCCCACCTGCAAATAAAAGAGTCCTGATAATCTAATTAAAAGATACCTCCATAATTTAACATGAAAAGGACTTCATGAAAATGATCCCAATTCTATTAATTAAATTTTTCCTGGCACTTGAGTGTAAGAAACTCAGATTTTAAAATAAAGTTTTTTTCATAAAACGTAATCATCATATTTTAGCTACTTCTTTAAAAAAGAATATTCGATAGCTTACATATTTGTCTTAATGATATGGCATTTTAAATTGCTCTTAAATTAAAAGTACCTTTCTATTTAAATTTAGTTGCGTGTTTCTTATTGTATTGTTTTTATTTAAACCTCACTATATATACTCGTATGTTTAGAATATAATCATATTTACTAAATATTCTTTTACTGGGCCTTCTTCGTTCCAGATTAGGATTCATGTATATATTAATTTCAAATCCCATTACACTTCATTAAAAATGCTAAAAAACGCTTTCAAGAAAGAAAAAACCGAAACAATGCAGTAGATATCAATGATTTTATATCGAAAACTCTTTTCCTGTTGAAAATCCCAAAACATAAATTAAACAATATGATTTGTTGTATATTTTTTTGACAGTCTAATAAAAATAACTAAGCATCATGGCTGGTGATGAAAATGGCGTTGACAGCTTAAAAAATTATCTTAAAAAGTTGAACGTTGACATAAAAAGTTTGACGGAATAAGCTATGTAAATAACTCAATGACTTCGAGACCTTTGCAACAACAAAATTTCCGATTCATAATTAAGATTTGTGGTTCATCGCTATTTTATCAGATCCCATTAACATCTGTTTAGGCATATTTTTATAATCCTTATAATTTATACAACTACTTTATATAAGTGCTAATTTTGCTGAAAAATTTACCACCTTGTTCTCAGAATAACAACACCGTTACAATATCCTAAAACAAGGTAGATGAGACGTATTATGTATACGTAAATGAGTCGTTGAATATCAAAGTAAACCCAACCACCATTTGTATTTTTTTTATGTCTATATTAACTATATATCTATTATCAAATCTCAATTCTACATTTTACATATTAAGTATCAATTTTAAGTTTTTGCTTATTTAAAATCAGCTTATTCAAGATACGAAACTTTTTCTTTGGTTTGCCAAAATAATGTTCATGGAGTTTGGAGTGCGTTGATTTGATTAGTTAGTTTGATTTTTAACTATTCAAAATTCCTATTATACAAACAACTCGAGACAAAGAAACTCGATAAAAATATAAGATAAATCAAAATTCAAATTCAGTGCCTTTTTCTCATCAAAAATACGAGGTCTGTTCATAAAGTATCGCGAATTTTGAATTTCCACAGGTTAAGTATATTCGATTTTTTTATGGCGTTATGTTGGTACTTATGTCTCTCACTTACGCCGATAGGTTCGGTCATTTTGAATGTTCAGTTAATTTTTGACAGCTGCTTTGCTTGCACGTGTTTTGACTCGTCTTCGATTTTGCCTATTCCAAAAATGGATCAAAGAATCTGTATCAAATTTTGTGAGAAAAACAAAATTAAGTGCGCCGACGCATTCCAAATGTTGACTGTGGCATATGTTGAAGCTACTTTGGACCGAAGCAATGTTTATCGGTGGTACAAAATGTTCTCAGAGGGCCGAGAAGACGTGAACGACGAAGAGCGTGCCGGACGCCCGAGCATGTCAACATCAGACGAAAACATTGATGAAGTGAAGAAAATAATATTGGCCAATTGTCGAATCACCGTTAGAGAAGTTGCTGAGTTAGGTCCTCAGCAACTTCTCTAACGTATGGATTGGCTCGTGTCATTTGATTTTTACCAATGATTTGGGCATGAGACGGGTCGCCGCGAAATTCGTACCAAAATTGCTCAATTTCGACCAAAAACAGCATCGCATTAACATTGCTAAGGAGCTGTTGGACTCTGTCCGCGACGACCCAAATTTACTCCAGAGGATCATAACTGGTGACGAATCATGGGTTTATGATTATCACGTGAAAATCAAAGCTCAATCGAAGCTGCCACACGAGTCAAGACCGAAAAAGCGCGCAAAATTCGGTCGAATGTGAAGGTTTTGCTTACAGTTTTATACGATTGTAGGGGCGTAGTGCATCATGAGTTCTTGCCACAGGATAGAACAGATAAGAATAAGGAATATAACCTGCAGATAAGATAAGATAATAGAATAAGGAATATAACCTGCAAGTTGTGCGCAATTTGCGCGAAGCAATCCGCCGGAAACGCCCGGATTTATGGAAGAACAAAAATTGGCTTTTGCACCATGATAACGCCCCTGCTCACACACCGTTGCTTGCGAAAAAAACAACACACTAATAATGCCGCAGCCACCGTATTCCCCAGATCTGGCCCCCTGTGACTTTTTCTTGTTCCCGAAACTAAAGAGGCCCATGAAAGGACTACGCTACGCTACGATTAAGGAGATAAAGACGGCATCGAAGAAGGAGCTGAACAAGATCACAAAAAATGATTTTTTGAATTGCTTCGAAAATTGGAAAAAACGTTGGTACAAGTGTATAATATCTGGTGGGGATTACTTTGAAGGGGACAAAATAGATATTCATGAATATATAAATAATTTTTGAAAAAACACAAAATTCGATACTTTTTGAACAGACCATGTATGTCGTCTAAATCATCCACTGAAATCATATTTTACAAGCTACCCATAAAAAATAAATGCTGGTTCCCGGTCCTTGGCAGGAGATCTCGCTGGACGTGTTCATGCAGGTGTACTGGGAGGACCACAGGATGAAGGCAGTCTCGGACCTGCCGTTCATCGAGCTCACGTGGGAGCAGCGCCACCAGTTCTGGATGCCGGACCTCTACATCAGGCAGCTCAGGGAGATGAAGGTTCTGTCCGTCTTCCAGGAAATGACGTCGCTGAGGCTGTACAAGAACAGCACCCTCGCTGTCAGCATTGGGTAAGAATATAACAATTTTATTTAACGTTTCCTTTTTTCCCAAATAATTCATTGAACCTGTCTTATGAGTAAAAATCTTGGATCTCCCCTCCTCCAAAAAAATCATTTTAGAATAATCTCAAAAAAATATTTGCATGAAAGTGACCAAAGAAGTAAAGCGATTACAGTTTTTCGAACTTTTTTACTCTGAAAATTCAACAAAAAATTGAGAAACATCTTATGATCCGAAGTGCATATAGTAGTTTGAACTTTTATTTATGATGATGTTGCAAATCTGTGATTCCCATAAAATTAGCTCAGAGGGATTCCCGTAAATAACATCGGGTATTTGAATCAAAATTAATCTAGGTATGGTATCCCTATTCGAGTTGTGAATACTAGTTGTATGTTTGTTTTGTACACTAAAATAACATCGTCACGATATCCTAAATCGAGAGTCAATTGACCAGCAGTAAAATATGAAAGTACATAGTGAGGTGCGATACAAACGACGTAAATCAGAATTTTCAGAGATATGAGATTCTCTAGTATCTAATATAAAATTAGAGTTAATTACGGAATACTGCTCCAGTTAAATTCATATCCAGTGATTTTTTGCTAAATAAACACTTTACTTAATTTCAAGTATTTCATTTCGTCTCCTATCGCCGTGATTCCATGAGGATTATAATGTAAATTGTGCATTTTTTAGTCTGGTGCATCTTATTGTTAATTTTTTTTTAAAAGTAATCGATAAATTTTGGGTGTGTACGCACAATACGCAAAATACAATTTATTTTACAATTTCATAACAAATTATAAATATGCAAGCGTTAATTGATTTGGCAGTTTCTTCGTGGTGTAACATTTTCATTACACTATATAATTTTAATAACCTTGGGCAACACGCACACCATTATTTAGTTATTATTGTTATAGGAAGGGTAACTTTGGTGTTTCTTGGAAATATTATTGTTCAACTTATCATTCAAAATATTTTTTTATAAAAAGTGATCAATTTGGACCCTCCCTATTAATCATCCCCTCATACCCAACCGCCCCGCCTGATAAATAGTATTTATGTACATTACCTGCTGCATTTTAGTTATCATTTAGGCCTATCGATGGGAAGTTCTGTTCTTCCCAAAACTAGGAGTGAAACGATAATAACTCTTAATAATTTTATTGTGTGTGTGTTATACAAAGTTATTTAAATAATATATTTCGTTGCAGAACTTATTGTTACAATTATTATATTTAGAAAATAAATATATAGCATTATGGCAGCTCTCGTAGTTCAGCGGGCAAGACCTTGGCTTTTCATACAGCAGGTTCCATGTTCGATTCCTGGTGAGGCCGCAATACATATTTAGGGAAGGTTCGGAGATCTTGGATGATAGTGTTTGGTATTATTGATGTTTATTTCTCGCGGAGGTAAGCTCCGGAAGCAAGTGAAAAAAAGAAGTACGTTAATAAAGTAAAATGTGGAATTAATGGTCACACCAGATGTTGTGGTCCAACTGAAAATTTGGCGTTGTTGTTCTGTCTTCCTAGCGCGACTTTTTTTATTTTCGTATGTTTACGGGCGCGGCAGTTTAATTACGTCAACGTAAACAAATCGCTGGGTCAGCCGACAGGTAGCGCCACACACCTATGTGTGACGGTACTTTATTATGGCATTGGGCTTCACGACCTGTTATAGTAAAAAATATCTGTAAAAATATTTTTTTAAATGTAATATTTTCTAATATTCCTCTTTACTAAGAGAGATGTTATTAATTTCCCGAACGCAAGGGCCGGTATTGCTTTAGCGCGCGGAAAATCTAGACATGCGGAAAGGGCGGCACATGCGTGACCGAGAGTTTCCAAAGTCTATCGCAAAATGCCCGCAAATAACAACTACCCGCGCCGCCCTTGTACTATTTTTAGTAAAACATATTTTCCTTTTATAGATGACCTCATTCTGAATTTAATGCGGCGGCGCGGCCTCGGGGGAAACGCCCTCTACACACAAAATTGCTCCAAGATGATTGATGTTTTTTCAATATGTTTTTGAAACAAAATTGCGCACATGGAATACTCGTCACCAATATTCCATCGAAGCTGAACGCGTGTATTCGCACACCACTTGCCGACAAAGCGCAGGCAAAAATATAACACACAATTTTTAACAAGACACTAACTTATTCTCTAATTTTTCTAATTATTATTTAATACCACACTTACATTAAAATATTTACACGGTCAGTAAAAAACAAGCAATTCATATAAATTATCAAGATGCATCCAATAACATTACAAATTATCGTACGCAATAGAAAAGTAAAAACAAGTAGAATTACAAGTCACATAATTATATCATACTTCTCTTCAGCCTGGTACTATTGAAAGATCGGCGAGCTTAATCTTCGTCATCATCCCCAGGAACCCAGAGTTTTAATTGACAGAAAACTGAAAAATATTAATAAATATGTGGCGGTAAATATCCGACTCTGTACGTACCTGCTAGCTGACCCAGCTATCGCAGTTTGTTTACGTTAACGTAATCAAACCACCGCCCCCGTAAACATAGGAACAAAAGACGTCGTGCTGTGGAGATGGGCGATACCACGCCAGTTGTGTGTCACCCATAACAAAAGGCGGACCTGCGCTACGCAGCACTAGTTTATTTGTTTCTTATGTTACATTCTTTATACATGACTGTACTTATTGAACACTCTTTCATTCCACGAACTCCGAACCTTCCCTAAAAATAATCTAATTCTTTCAAACCTTGAACCGTAGCAAATTCTAGAGTAAATAACTCAAATAAATTGCCTTATGCTGATTTGGTAATGTTTATCTCTATTTCTCCCCCAGCACAAATAACAGCATTGGACCTTTTGCAAAAAACTCTTGTGCGATTATGTTGTAAAAAAATCGGCATGTACCTAGACCTTGTCAGATGTCTAAGATTTTTATTCTGAAAGCATCTATGGTTTGCGCGAGGAGTTTTATTCATTAAAAAAAACACGTTTTATATTAATTTAAGCAACAAAATAATCATTCAACCATTCAAAAGGCGATGCAAAATTTTATTCTTGCACTCTATGCATACTCCACCAAATCAAGATTAACTTTGGTGATAGTTATTTATTGTATTTTGATGTTGCAATTTATAATCAACCTATCCCATATTGCATTAGATTGATGGTCTTGGAAATTTCACATTAACTTATTCAAGTAAATGGGGTAGTTATTGTGTAAGAATGTATCCACTAAGCCCGCTCATTCTTGAGACTTTTGACATTATCTCTTTCAGAATTTGTTCTACATACTTCCATGTTAGCCCCGTCCTTCGTCACTCGACAACATCGATTTCTAGAATCATCCTCACTTATATGTATTGCGTTGCGTCCCTGCATTTACCCCCTCATTTATTGGTCTCTCCGACACTAAACAGCTGACTATCTAACTGGCTTAATTTCGCATCACCATGTCTCTTTCCTTTGACAACGGCGTTAATAGATTAGAATTCCACTAACGGCATACATGTTAGCGCTATTTTCATATCACAAATTGTATAATTTTAACATTTTACAATTTGTGATGTGTTTCTATTATATATACTTTTTTACATGAAATCCTTTAATCAATCTACATATTATGTAGACTTTCCGCGCATGCTAACCACTCCAATCAGCCTAAGGAAACCAGTCAGTCTGCTTTAATAACTGCAGTCGGGTTACTTTAAACATTCACAGCCGCAACTACATTCGCTAAGTATTAAGCTAACATACATTCGTTAAATATTACACTTACATACGAGTACGCTAATTACTACTACATTCGCTAACATAATATCGGTAGGTACATTACGGAGAGCTACACGCGATTTTCTTGTGACGTTAATATTCCCGCTAGCGGAATATCAAACACGGTTGGCCTTTAAATTTTAAAGTCATTCCACTCTCGACATTTTTCTAAATAAAAAAATTGATCGTACACAAGTTTCCTCGCGATCTGACTAGCAGTTAAATTATATATAAGTGCTGTCGTTAAACGTAGAAACAAACGAATTTCAAAATTATTAGTGAAATTTGTTTTACTTTTAACCGACGATTTCGTGTTCTTCAGATCGCCTCGTTCCAATTACAGTAATGACTAATTGCCCCTAGCGCCAATTAATGCGCAGAACAATTCCATTGGCTCTTAAACTTGCCTACAAGCGGACAGGGGGGGATTTACGCTTCAGGGGATACTTTTGGGCCTTGTTTTGAGACAGGATTTCCTAAAATGACAATATTATTAATAACGCAATATAAACTACGAACAGCGATGTAGATAATAGAGACAATCATTCAGGTTAAACTGGTCAGCTGACCCGATAAACACCAGAGAGAAGAATATTATAAGTACCTTCTTTTACTCACTGCAAAAAGTATACTTAAGACCCAGGGGGCCATCACACGTCTTGCCGCACAGGACTCTGCGTTATTAATATTTTACAATCAAATCATTGATTTTTTTAAGGATGACTCAAAATCCATTGACCAAAGGAGTGTTGGAAAATCTAAACGGCTGTGGGTGGCTAGCGTTCTCCAGGAAATGTGGTCGGTACCGAGAACTGGAAAAGTACAGCAGAATACAGATCAGTGACGAAATTATGAGGAGACCAGGGCGCACACCAAGCTGTTGCGCGATAGACGACGATTACATTCAAATCTTTAATAAAATTATAAAACAACACTTTCTTTTCCACTTCTTTTCTTGTTTTTTATTCCTGCCACGCCCGGAGCCCCGTAGAGCGCGGTGCCCAATCAGATTCAACCGGCCTAAGGCCAGCCCTGTATAGGTAACCTAACCTAACGCCGTAACACATACGTAACACTTTTCACCCTCTATGAATTGCCAGCAAAAAGTATATTTCTCTTACAATCTAAAATGACAATGTTGTTTAAAAAATAAATTATTTTCTGTTACAGAGCAACGGTGATAATAAGATGTGACATGGATTTCGTCCTTTATCCGTTGGATGTCCAAATCTGTCCTGTAGACTTTAGCAGTTGTAAGTATATTTAGTACACTCTATGATAACTGAGTTGTCTTTTTATCATATTTTAGTGATGTGAAGAAAGTTGTCTTTTTATCATATTTTAGTGATGTGAAGAAAAAAGGTTCAAATAAATATATGGACAACGAATGGGCACGGAAGACGTCATATCGAAGAAACAGAAAAACGAAATATCGAAAAAAATTAATAGAAAAACAGCAATTAATTATGTGTAATGATATTATATTTTAATTTAATTGTTATTTAATTCCGTTTCATTTTGAATGTGGAATTATTTTTTACACGTAAATCTATACTCTATAGTTTGTAAGTTTGTAAGTTTGGATATAGGAGGTAATTTCAAAAACTACTCATCCGATCTCAAAAATTATTTCACCAATATTTAGAATGGGCTTTCAGGGTGGTTATAGGCTTTATATTATCCAGTTAAAGAAGAGGACTTTTCGTGGTGACCTTTTTACAACTAAAGACGGCGAAAAAACGGTCGAGCGAATGCGTTTCTTACGAACGCTGCCTTAACAGTAAGAGATAAATTAATGCTTTCTGTAGAGAAGTTGTAGAACTCAAAAAGGCCTATAAAAAATTCCATGATGAAGTATGCCTATATGTTAAGGTTAATTCACAATTTGATAATATATTAATAAAATATATATTTAAAATTAATTTTAATTTGTCGGGGGTAAATTAAGCAGGTAATGTCAAATTCTTATCAAAACAAATTTCCTTATAGTCGGGAGAATTTTAAGTAGAAAAAAATTGCCTTTTACACAACATTGTTTGGACGGGTAGTGTAGATTGTATTGATTTTTCACTGATACTCTTATAGTCTCAAACTGAATTCCACGCGGGCGAAGCTGCGAGCACAGCTAGTAATATATTTAAGTGTAAGTAAATTATTCAAATTGCTGGCGTGCGAGTTATGACAACGCCGGGGCACATTTAGCCAGTCAGCCAAGAAATCAGTCAGTGGGGGCCTTAAGGTACAGATACACATGCTTATTAGTGGCATGCCACTTAGTGGCGTGCTCATAAATCAACCGGCGGTTGTATGGCTAAGTGGCATGCTCATTACTAGCAATGTGCGTACACACGTGCCACTAATAAGCAAGGCCTAAAAAAGGTCGATACTGCGCATGCTCACGTGCCACTAAATAAGCACGTGTAGCACCTTTAGGGGGTGGCGAGCGGGGCAATCGCGCAACAACCCGAGTAGAAAAAAAATGCTGTAACTTTTTTTTGCTTACAACTATTAGTTTATAATAATTCAATTTAAGGTTTATTCAATGTCATATTCGTATTAAAAGATAAATGATTAATAAATTAGAATATTTACTCCCCTTATATTAACTCGTAGCGTCTGCTTGCTTGCTTGCCGGCTTGCCGTCGAAAATACTTTGGATCGATTTTTAACCCTTTTCTCGTGATCCAATCGAGCTGAAACTTTGCAAGCAGACTCGTGGCGACGATCAAGAAGATCTATCAAATTTTCGTTAAAAAATAATAATAACTATAGTATAATTTCTGGTTTTAAGAAATTTTAATAGTTTTTTCAAATTGGAATCATTACAAAAGTTTGATTACTAGCAACGGCGGCCCGATAACGTCGCGGAATATTTTCTAAATTTGAATTACTCCGTCGGTATACATAATAGATACTTCACTACGAATTTCGAAAATCTAAATTGACTGACAAATGTTTTTAGAATTTAATCTTCAAAGCACGAAGTGTCTTATCAAAGCTCAAAACATCTGACATTTTAGAAATATTTTAAATTACCGTAAGTTTAGTGTTATGTTATATGTTTTAATTCGTCTTTAATTGTTGTTGTATTTTACAAAGAAGGGGAGTATAATAAAAACTTGGTTTTTATGGGTTAGTTTTTTTTATAATAATAAAACATAATTTTAAAAATTTGTGTTATTTGAATCTCGCGCCTCAGTCAATTCGACTTGAATGCGTGTATTTCGTCGTGTTTACGATTTACGCTCAGGGAATCCCCGTGTTTTATTTCTTTCGTCAAATCTAGTCACCTCGCCTTACTCTAATTACGCTTAGTTTGCTGTACGCGCTACATAATCGTTTGTATAGCAAATTATCTTTCAGCACGTAAATAAAAATTGTATTACGTTTTAGTGAATTTTGACCTGAATTTTCAACCTGAAAAATTTCCAATTGGAATTCGAAAGTTTTTATTATTTTATTTGACTTGATTAAAGGGAATGAATTTTTCATATTTGATATAAGTTACTGTAATGATATTCCAGCGTTTTACAAAATATAAGTCAGAAATATTGAAAAAAAAATTCAAACTTTGATGTCGCACATCTCCATAACTATTGATATTAGGTCATAATAGCTTGAACATTTTCGACTCATAATCAAGGCAGGAATATAGTCCTGCGAGGTTATTAATGTTTTCCAAATAACCCTGTATATATGTATACATATATGTATTATACAATTCATTAAAAATGGCTTTTATGTAAAAATCTTTTTATTCAGAGCATGATATTACTGTTTTATTATGATCTGCATAATATTAGGTAACGATATTATTGTTACGCGATTATTAAACCAAAGTATGCAAAGAGAAATAGTTTTTTCAGTGACATACATTTTTCATTGTCATGCCTAGTTTTCTACGCTACTTTGCCATGTGTATTCGACCTCTCTGGCTGACATTTGCAATCCCGTTGCAGGATCCATCTTCATTTCTGATGTCACTGAGATCAAACACATACAGCAAAATATCCCAAAAAACTCTATGCAGTAGATTCTGAACGGCCCTAGAAACCTGTTTTTATGAAAAAAACATTTATACCTATCTTAGTTCAATAAAAATAACTTTCACGTGTTACTTTTTCTTCATATTTATTTTTATGCGATATAAAAGTTTATCAAGTTCGAAAATTAAATTTTAATATCATTGTTTTTTATTGATTAAATGGCAGTTACTTTGTGGTGCAACATTATTATTTTAGTTTACACTAAATCGAACTTCATATTTCACTATGTGTGTGCATTACAAATCTCAATTTAGTGTAAATTAAAACAATTATTATTTTTTTGCTTACTTTCAGATAAATACATGATGCAAGATATGACCTTTAGGTGGAAAGGAGATGACCCTGTGAGTTTTCCAAGTGATTTTGGTGATGGCTATCGTCTTCCAAAATATGTGGTTTCCTTCAAAATCGATCACGAGCTGCACAATATTTACTATGGAGAAGGTTTGTACATATAATTCCTATAATTAGATAAATCTTTGATGATAAATGATGAATGAACAGAGAAAAAAAAGGAAATGACTCAAATATTACATAGGTGTTCCGAATAAAATCAATATTACATTAGATTGATTGATTGATTAAAATTAATATTATATTACAATATAACATTACTCAAATATTACATAGGTATTCAAAAAAAATTATCAGTTAAAGTAAATTGATAAATTATTATAAAGTAGTTATTTTTTAGTTACCTACTAAAAAAATTTATTTCTTAACAGATTTCTTATTACATTTAGGTATCTGATAGTTGACTCAAATAAGATTGAAGTATTTATTTACGTGAAGTTCAAATGACTAGTAGCATAGAATTAAACAAATAAAACCTACCATTCCTAAATTTTCACACACTGGATTATTAGTTTTAGGTATATGGGTGATGATATATTATTAAATAAGAGTACCTGCATAATTCATTTTCAAAACATTAATTTTAAATTTTAACATTAAAAAATCAACACCAAATATTATTTCTAA
Organism: Agrypnia vestita; assembly: GCA_016648135.1. NCBI lineage: Eukaryota > Metazoa > Arthropoda > Insecta > Trichoptera > Phryganeidae > Agrypnia > Agrypnia vestita. The sequence goes on along the minus strand of JADDOH010005194.1, from coordinate 19,092 downwards.
AGGATGTGTGATTTTGTGAAATCTGATTTGAAATCCATTTCAGTTAGCTCAATCGTTTCACTGTGTAAGTGCTTAAGAATTACTGCTTTATGTGTAGGGAAGACTGAGGACACTTGATCCTTATGGAAGAGTAGGTACACGAGATTTAAAGTACTTCTATTAACATCGCATTATCTTTAACTTGCAATATTAGTAGTCTATGGTACCCGCTAACTTTCTAAATCATCAGTTAGACTTGACAATTGTACAGATGGCAGACGGTTTGGTGTTTGTTGCTGAAGACAGATATTTGTCAATACTTTTATTTTAATTTGACAGTTATTTAGAAAAGATGTTAGAGGTAGTTAAGTCTCCAATACAAGTTATTATCTACATTGTTTTCAATTTCGCACAGAAAAATAAGGAAATCCAAATAGTTTTTTATAAATAAAATTTTCTCTCCTCAACCCGGTTAGGGGACACTTGGTACCTTCCTCTTCCCTAATTCCCTTCCCCTACTGTTGGTGGGATAATTAACAAAATTTATAAACCAATGTAAACGGCTATTATATCAAGTATAAAGACATTTGAAATATGGTATACAATAAGGGAATTAGAAGCATAAGACAAAAGGGGGGATCAATTATCCCCAGTCTCCTATAGTGCTATCATTCATGTCAACTAGTGATGGGTCCGCGCTACTACAATGTAGTACTACATTACATTGAAGTGTACACTTCACACCTTTTGAAGTGTAGTGCACACTACAAACTACACACACTTCAAAGTTATTGTAAGTATATACTTCAAATAGTACATTTCATTTCAAAACAAACACTACAAAATTTACACACATGAAAGTTATCGAAAGTACAAGTAGGTACATACTTCAAATAGTTCATTGTTTATGTGAAATCGAAACAATTTTGGGACTGAATGAAGAAATCTCCGGAAATTTTCTAGTTAAGGTCGCCAAACGTTTTTAATATCGGGTCACCAAACTTTATTGATATTGTACTATAATACTATAATTACTTCATTAGTACTACAATTTTGTAGTACTGCAATAGTTCACTTCATTAATACTACAAATTCTTAATCACTTCACTTCATTAGTACTACAATTTCATAGTACTACAATTAGTTCACTTCATGTACTTTTTACTACAAATGCAGTGTACACTTTGTAGTCTTCAAACTGGTGAACGTGTGTGTGTTGTAGTCTTCATTTTGAAATGTAGTTTTTCCCTTCGCTAATGTCAACCCCTACTGAGTACAGCAGATTGATGTTAGTAGTATTCCATAGTAGACATGGGTAACTCAGCAAAATTCCTTGCGTCAACTCAGTAACTCTGGCGCAGCGCATTGCGCCGGCTCATTGAGTTAACTCAAAATTGCGCCATGGCGCAACAAAATAGGAACGCGCCGAGTGAGTTGTGCGCCGTCGAACGACGCACTACGCCAGTGCGCCGCACTTACAGGCTCCCAGCGCACTAGCGCAGACAGCTCACGGCGCACCAACTGTGTTGTTCGTTACTGCGTTGGTTCGTTGATTTGACTCAGCGAGTGAGAGAATGAAAGCGCGGGCGGGTGTGTGCGCGCATACAAATTTAATTAATATAATATTCAAAAATGGCCCGCTGGCGTGATGCGAAAAGTCACTCGGTCGCCACTTTATAAAAACAACGTATCTAAAAATAATGCTTACGAATCTTTACTGAATAATATGAATGACCCAACATTAACAGTAAAAATAATATATATTTTTTAAATATTATATAAAAAATTATTATTATTTTAATAAATAATAATAATAATAAATGTATGGGAATTATTTTTATTTTATCAAAAGTTGATTATTTTTTAGAAAAATTCTTTATGTTCATTTCTATGATTTAAAGATCTAACTTCGTTAATAATTTGTTATTTTAATTTCATAATTTAACTATAATAAGTAAAAGCAATATTACTTAAGTATGATTATTACCAATATTTTATTTGTAACCATATCATATCGTAAAAAAATTAATGGTTATATATTGTGGAAATATTTATTTTTAATTAAGCTGAAAAAATTTTTCATAACTTCATAATTCATCAGTCAACTTAATTTAAATTTCTAATACGTATTCAGTTAAAAAGCTGAGTGCGGTTTTTTCAGTCAGTATGTAATTATTCGGTAATATTAAAATATAATGCTTTAAAAAAATTAGGTGATATATTTTTTAATGATTCATTTTTACCGAATACCTAGTGAGTTGGCGTAATTGCGCGGCGCAGCGCAGCGTTACTCATGGCTGGCCGCTTGCATTCGTTTTGATTTTCGAACGTAAACGAATTCCATAATTTATTTTTTGAAATAATATTCTAAAATATGTAGATATTGTATTGTATATAAATAACGTTTATTAATATAATTATTCTATTTCCTGTACTCACTTATAAATATCACTACTTTCCTGATTCTACATTTCATTCCTTTTATCTTTAAATAAAGCCAAAGCTGTCAACTTAGCTGTCTGTCAAAATCAAACCCAGTGGCCAGTAAAGTAAAATGTAGAAAAGAAAAATTACCTATCACTCCTTTTACATTTCACGGAGTTATAATTGGCAATTTATAAAAATGAAATAATAAGGTGTTCAAATGTTCAATAAGACTAGGCCGCAACTCAACACCTTTCGAATTCTCCCGGTCCTGCGCAGTGCGCCGTGCGCTAACACATTTAGAAGAAGTGAGTTGACACACCCGGCGCAGTAAACTGAGTTGGCGCAATTGCGCGGCGCAGCGCAGTGTTACACATGTCTATTCCATAGTAACCGAGAATCATCCTTATTTCCACCTCCAATATTTAATAAAATCCCAACTGTTGTCCAGAAATACCAAAATTATAGTGTTCAAAATGCATATAATACGGACATGGGTAATGATTAAGAAGAATGCATATACACTGAATGTTTTTGAAAGGAAAATTTTGAAGTGTATCTTTGGGCCAGTTTTAGAAAATAAAATTTTACATAGTCGCTACAACAATGAATTTTAAAAATATATCTTTGTTTAAGGAGATAAGTGTCCTGAACTTTATTAAAATAAAACTTTGGTGACTGGGCCATTTCAAGTCAGTGCTGTTGCATAAGACCATAAAAATAATTTGAAAATGTTTTCATAGACACATCCGTCTTAAAAATCCAGAAGTGGAGAGAAACCACATGTTATGGAGACCAGTGGAGGAGAATGCTTAAGGAGGCCAAGAGCCACCAAGAGTATTTTAGATTTGCACTGCATTATTTTGTTTATTTTTATTTCTAGGAAACCACTCGACAGCTCGCCTGCTAATCACAATGTCTAGGGAACTCCGGAGTTATCTTTTAGAATGCTACCTGCCTTCTACTCTATTTGTGGTCATGTCATGGGGAGGCTTCTGTGTTATCCCGGAAATAGTTCCCGGACGAATGGTTCTCCTTGTCACCACATTGCTTTCATTAGTAACGATGATTGACACAGTCAGGTAATGGCTTTATGAAATTACAAATATATTTACAATATGAGCGATATAATCATAGCCAGAATCCAAAAAATCCTTAACAATAGTATTTTAGTTATGCCTCCCATAGAAATTGCTTAGTTATACTATCTATAGTAAAAAAATAACATTTTAAGATATTAAAAATTGAACTAACCTGACGGTTTAATATGGTTTTACCAAAGGAACAAAGCACTTTATATTATTGTTTAAATCTACAGGCAGAAAAATTTAAACGATGCAGATAATGTAGGAAATATTAGTTACAATAAATTTAAATCATTCATGCATCAGTAAACGATAAAGAGTGCCTTCAAGTTTGTGTTAACTGGGGTATTATGCCGTGTTGTTACGACCTTTCGTGCTAACGTTTCAGATCCCATTGCATTTGCATGCAGAACATTTACGTCATCGCAAGCTGTTTCATTTTCTATCGGGTGTTAATGCAACGGTTGCAACAGAGAAAATTTGTGATGTGTATGGAGAGACGTATTGAAAGTAAATAAGTGCCAATGTTGGTTTAGAAAATTTTCCGATGGTGATTTTAACTTGTCTGATAGCGATCGAAGTGGGCGCCCGGTAGCGTTTGATAATGACTCTTTAAAAACACCTAGAAGCATATTTTTCTTAAAAGTCTACCAACAAGATGGCAAAAGGTCCTAGATAACGATGGAGATTAAATTGATTAAAAATAAAATTAAATGAAGTTAAATTCTTTTTTTGTTGCCACATAAATAATCGATTACTTATGGGTACACTATATTATTTACAGTATAAGAACTGAGGCTCCCTCGTCAGACACAAGAGTTCTCTTTACTGGCGAGGTCTACATGATTAAGAAAGCTCAAAAAAATAAATGTCAATGTAACATGTTTTAATACGTAATGTATACCATATATTAAATGAATAAAAAATATCAGTTTAGCATAATGTTTCATTTCTTGATTACAGAAATAACTCCCCCAGAGCTCTAGAACTAAAATGCATTGAGGTATGGCTCATATCTTGCACTCTTTTTGTATTCCTGGCCTTGATCGAGTACTTTATTGTCCTGTTTGGTATCCGATATGACAAACACTGGCGGCACAAAAAAAAAGAACTTGAAAAATCTAATGAGCCACCGCCGCTGCCTTCTCCGCCTCCACAGCCAACCGTTCTGGTCAATCATACACAGGTAATCATAAGAAAATAGTCTGAACCATAAAATAAGTAGGTATGCACACAAAAAAATCTCTGTGAAGTTTTCTAGGTTATCCGGCCTCACTTGCTGAGGTTTATTGCTAATCGTCATTGATTAGTGATGAATTTCAATAGAATATCAACATACAAGACGTGATGATGAGTGTCATGTTAATCAAGAAAACGCCCACAGTTCACAGAATAAAATACAGATTATTAAAGATATTTTAGAATTTAAAATTCTTTTCTGCTTAGTAGTTTCAGAACTTTTTTCATTTTTACAAGACATAAATTACAAAGAATTGCTGGCATTCAGTTTTAAGATATCACATATGTTTAATAGTTTTTTGGTAAAGTAATTTTGGATCTCACACAACCAGCAAAAATGCAAGTCTGGTCTCACATACACATAAATTCGACACACCATTTAATACAGCCTTAACATTTTAAATGCCTTGTTTTGAGTATCACCACCGCTTCATAGACTTATTCCATTACTGTAAGCAATTTCTATTTGAAATCTGAATAAGCCTGTCAACGATTTCTTTGAACTTCGGGAACTGATCAAACCATACCCATTGATCAAACTATTAACACAAGATCACCTACTAATTGGAGCAGGTGCAACCGCGGTGTTGAAGCATGACAGATGTGTACATGAGTTATGTATAACTTGACAGGCTTTGATGCAAGGAACCACTGAGTTGCCCCCCCTGGTGCATCGTGGTCAGAATGGAAACAGAATAGAGCACCTAAGATTTGGTCACAGGAAGATTGGTCCTGAAGATTCACTGCACAAAGATACCACAGCATTACCGCTACCTCTGCACACAGTATGTATTCATCTAACACCACATATTTTAGGATTGAATTCAACATTTAATTTAAGAACGGAAATATTTTTTCTATGTAATCTTTACTTTTACTTATCAAATAATGGCCTAACTAAAAAAATCAGACCCCAATGCAAACTGGAATTGCTTCCCACAATATAAAAATCAATCCTCGATATACTTTATATCGAGTTTTGTTCTGCAGCAACCTGGTCTCTAACTGACTTAGGCCCGGTTGTTTCAAGTTCGATCAAAGTAAGCGGTCGGTTAAAGCATAGATTTTTACGAAAACGGATCGTCTGATTGGTGGAGAACGTAAAAATCTATGCTTTAAAAGAACGCTTACTTTAATCCAACTTGAAACAACCGGCCCTTACTAGCAGAGTATTATTATATGCATTGATAACGTTTTTAAATGTTGCGTAATTTGTTTAGTGCGTAGTAATGCATTGATAACGTTTTAAATGTTGCGTAAAACATGAAAAGTAATTTTTCAGTCATACGACTGGGTTTTTGTGCTGTGGCGTATTTTAAAAAGTACATATTAATTCTTTTAAAACAAGTATCAATAATAAATGTGCTATAGGGCGTGAACCTTTTGAGCCCTTATCCAACGTGGGGCCCCAACGCAGCGCATTACCTGCATTGGCATAGTTACACCACTGATCAAATGTATATATATATTTAACAAAATTTCAAAATAAACGCGTGTTTTCATTTTTAATGTGTGAGAAAAAAAAGAGTACGCTGACATTGATCTATCATTATATCACCGGGCATGTTCATTTTTCTCACATTATTTTTATAACAATTGCATATCAAAGGCTTTTACACATTTTTGTGCACTTTATCTGCTTGACCTTAATTAAGGAACCACTTCTTAATATTCATAATTATCATCATAAATATTTTATAGATGACTACTCAAATTTATATATAGTAGAGACCTTTATTATTGCTTCCAATCTGTGAGATTCAAAACAATTTTAATGAAACGGAAATGATGATTGCACTATTTAAAATTTATTAATCTTTTTACACGAATATGCAGCAGGAAGGGAATCTGGACTCCACGGAAGCTGGTAGGGCTGCGGCCCGCGAAGCAGTACGAGGGGCAAGGTTCCGCGCTGTGGCGCAGCAGGCCGTGCTGTATTGCGGTTCCCAAAGGGGCATGATGGACCAGGTCTCGCTCATCATTTTTCCTATCTGCTTCATGCTCTTCGCGACCGTCTATTGGATCATTTACCTCAATGCTTCACATCAGCAAATGAAACAATGACCCAATGATGACACTAAGGAAGATGGATTCTTTCTGCGCTAATATTGTAATTTTCTAAAAGTCTGCGAGGGTACATCTTACTGCGCATAAATCAAGAGATACGACAATTTATGCCACACCAGTTTATTTTTCCCTTACAAATTTTACCATTTATACAAATGACAATATGTGCCTTGAGTGGACGGTGATAATCGATTTTAATCTTAGCAAATTATTTAAAAAAACTTTTGAACGATATCTTTTTTCGAACACTGCTTTAAGTGCTATAATATTATATTTGTGATTTTTAAACAGTGATAAGAGGGGCGATTGCAAAAATGTATATATTATCTTAAATATAATGAAATTGTTGGAGAAAGGTTGTGATCACAGTGGTATTTCAACAAGTGGAAGAACTATAAAAACTTTTTGAAGTGCCAAAAAGTAAAAATTGTTGAAACGAAACTGTTAGGAGTAAACATTACATAGTTTATTCATTATTCACGCAAGTGCTTTAACACGTTAAACAAATGTCCATTATATTTATTAAGTAAATCATATCAATCACCAAAATACCTTTATATACTATTTTAGACATAGCACAAAATATATGTACTATTGAACGACCATCGACCATTTGCCCAATGTTCAGAGACATCAATAATTTTCAAATAAATTTATCCATATCGCAAGTGCAATTCTATTTAATCTTTAATAAATATTAAATTAAGACAAAAAAAACTTTTAATGCCCTCCTTAATATTTTTTGTAATAATAAGATGTTTACAAAGAATAATTTACAAATATTATATGTACATACACACCAGTAATTAGCTATATATATACCATTATTGTTTGATTGTAATGATGTTTGGTAACTGAGATTTGTTAGAGGTTAGAAATTTCTAATGTACCAGTTATTGCTCACTGAATTTTAATTAGACTTGTAATTGAATTATAATAGAACACAAATCTCACAATCACAGTTAAAATAATGGTTTAGCTCATCACTAATATATACACATACATATTTTCCAAATACACTTATTCTTTTCCAAACTAAGTTGAGTGCTTACGCTATGAATAGGAATATCCATGATCAAGAACTGATCTCCGAATCACTACACAAACGTCTTTCAGTTATTTCTGGTCAGAGTTTTCAGGCATGAAAACATTTTTGTCTTACAGATAAATTGCAACAATAGATTATGTAAAAACCAAATTAATTAATCAATTGGAAAGACATACAGAAAAATCTAAATCACGAAAAAATATTAGGTTACTACTAGGATTCGAACCCAGGTCACCTCCTTTCCGGGGCCGGTGCTCTAACCACTAAGCTATAGCAACCCTCTATGTTTCCGTGAATATATCGACCTTATATATAGTTCTTATTTTTATGAATTGATTAATTTTTATTTTTGTCCATAGAGCAATCCACTTTTTTGATACGGTAGTTGAAATTACTTTGCAATGCTACCGCTAGATGGATGCCAGAATTAATCGGATAATTCATTTTATTTGGACATACATTTATACAACAGATATTATAAATATTCAAGAACACATTCATATTTGTGAAAGTGTAATTTTTCAGAACAAATTTCTGTGAAATTTTTAAAACCAAATAATTAATCAATTATAAAGACATACAGAAAAATCTAAATTCAAGGTTAAGAACCACTGTATAAGCATAATAAATATTCAAAATGATTTCTTGAAATATACAAAAATATATACATTTTTTCACTAAACTAACATTTTTTTTATGAATTTTGTCAAATTTCAAAATCGCATCTCGTTTTTTTAGTACTTTGAATTTCAAATTAACAAGGTTCTACTGTAATACTATACTTTTTATTCATTCCTTTTCCTTCAGTTTGGTTACCTAGTAAATTATATTTGATTAATTTATTTTTTATTAAATTTGAGGTGCACCTTATGGTCTAATCATATAGAAAATACATTTCTCACTACAAAATGATTGAAAAATATTTTTTTAGTGTTGTAAATGTTTTTTTTTTTAAATGGGCAATAAAGTTACAAACAAACATATTAACAAGTAAAGGATTTATTCAACAATCAGGTAATGTATAATATAATATCTAAAATTCACTAATATGTAACACGATAATTATAAGGTGATTCATAAATCATAACCATACATAGGTCCTTCCATGTATGCCTTTTGCATGTCTCTCGAACTTCTTCTGATCCTCCGTCCAATTGGTTCGAGATCATCATAACATTTGGGGAAAACCTTTTCCACTACGGCTCGAGCTTCGTCTAGTGATATTTTTCTTACTGCCAACACTGAATAGATGGCCTTGGTTTTAACGCAATCCTGAAAAAATAAAAATTATAAAATTGGAAGAATGCTGAATCCGCTGTAAGACATAGAGACATTGAGAGAATTCAAACACTAGTTACCAAAAATTATGGCGAAAACATATTTGATTTTTTAATGTAGTAGGTATGTCAAGTAAGTGTAGGGCTCGAAAAAAAATCGATGGGAGAAATAAAAAGGGAAAAAAGAGATGTGGGTGAGGAGACAAAAAGGGGAGGAGAGCAGAGAGGAGAAGAGAGAGAGAAGAGAGCGATGGAGAGAGAGAGAGAGAAGTAGAGAGAAGATAGAGAGAGATATATAGATAGAAATAGAGAGAGGTATATATAATAGGATATTGGTATATATATAGATATATATAGATAATATATATATATATATATATATATTATGGTATTTATTATACTTTTTTCTCCTTTTTTGCACACGTCGATAGATAGAAACTCAAAATAATTACGAAATTTATTTTTTTATTTTGTACATGAATTATTATTTATTAAATAAATGAATTGCATACTGAAAAAAGCTAATATATGCAATTACTTATACATGAGTTATAAAAATTGCTCTTCTAATGTAATGTTATGGGTGTTTGTTTCTTTGTGTAAAATAAAAAACGGATTATATGAAACAAATTAAACTAAAAAACAACTGTTAACACATTTTAAAATACAACTAACGCCATCTAGTAATGACCACAGATATCAAAAAAAAAACCTGTAGCACTTTTTAAAATATAACTAGCGCCATCTAGTAACGACTGCAGATATTTAAAAAAAACAAGCTGTAGCAATTTTTAAAACACAACTAGCGCCATCTATCAACGACCGCAGAAAGTTTTTTGGATATACATCCGCAGATATATATCGTCGAACTCTGAGTATGTGTGCTACTTTTTAATCCTCACAAATCAAAAGAAATTCATACAAATACAACAGTTTTCACATTTCTCTCATCCTATCTCTAAAAAGTTGATAAATATTTTTCAACACAAATGTCCTGGGACTACGAAAACAAATAAGCCTTAACTATCTGTTATCAGAGTGCACACAAAAAGTTTATGTACTGTCTTAAAAATTGGCAATCATGAAAAAAACAAAAAATCGGGACAGGATTTAGCATAGAATACCGAAGCTCTGTCCTCTGCCTGTGGTCATAGAAAATGATGAAGTGAAAAATAATAATACAATTAAATTACATTATTAAACGTACTTTCCTTACAAAACATTATACACAAAGCAGAAATACAATAAATTTTTAAACCACAAAATTTAGTGTGCTTACTATATCATAATACTACAGATTTGCTAGAAAAACATACCTGGTGTGCCTTTTTCACTTTAACGAAGGATGCGTCTCTCTGCGACCAGGCGCTCAAAAAGGAACAGTGGGTGAGATTGGCTGCCCTTATCTCCGTACAGGCCAAGTGTTCAGTATTTTTGAAGTCCAAGTCATTTCTACAGAAATCAAACATGTGGATCATCTCATGGGAGAGGACCGCCTGAATCATCCCTGCATTTTTACACATGTTTTGACAGACAACTATCTGTAAAAAGATTTGATATAAGTAAAACAAATATAGAGTAGGTACAGAAAACCTAGCAACAGATTTTAAGTTATCCGATATTGATTGATAGGAAACTCTTCAAATAATGTATGTTTGATTTCAAAAATCCAGTGTGGGAGGAAAGGAGGGGGATATATCCACTACCTTAGGACCATACTAATTGGAATCTCATTATGAGTACAGTAGAACCTCGTTTATTCAAAATTCAAGGCACCTAAAAAAAGCATTTCGAATTATGCAGAACCACGTTAATTCAAAATTCGAGGAACAAAAAAATTCACAACGCGATTGCGAAATTCGCCAAAATCATAAAAGTCATGAAAAATGTCATTAATTTTGTGAAAAATATGTGAATGTTTTGCATATTTCAAGAAATCATTTCGAAAACGCAATATTTATTATGCTAATGCAAGGATCGCGATATTTATTTTACTAAAGTATTCTCCAATATTGACATGTTTGATTTTTTCACTTGCGAAAAAATCTAAATGTTTTTATCACTCACGTCATATTTGTCACACAATCAATCATGCGATCGAAAATGTTTAGCGTTTTCTTTGAATTTATGAAAGGCTTCTTCAATCTTCACTCGATTTTAACCTTCGATTTTGCCTTTTTTCTGAATCAGATCAACACGCAGCGCAGTTATGTGTTACGGTTAAATAAGGTCAACTACGAGTCATTACTGCAAACTAAAATTATCCGCTCATATTACGGCAGCCAACTAAAGAAAGCATGCATAGGATTCCTCAATTTTAGGGATCGCGACATAATATGTACTATAAAATGCATCCACAAGGTATCATGAAATACATAAAGGACACCCCACATAAGTGCGGGCATTATTAGTTTTTATAATTTATTAAAAAAATGTGTGACTTAAAATGCTTCGATTTGTATTTTTGCATATTTCGAGAAATCATTTCGAAAACGTAATATTTATTATACTAATATCGCGACATTTCAATTACTGAGTACCCGATATTGACATATTCGTTGTTCTCATTTGCGAAAAATAGAAAAAAAAATTCAATTTTATCAACTTTTGAAAAAATTTTGAATTATGTGAAATAAAATGTATTAATTTACAGCACAAGGGGCTAAATAATTTTTAGCCCCTTGTGCTATAAATTATTTTGTTTTACAAATTACCAGAGTTTTCAAATTATCGGGGCTAATCTACAATGAAATTAACATTTTAGGTTTGAAAATTTTCAAATTATGGCAAATTTCGAATTATCGGGGTTTGAATTATTGTATATATGTCAAGTTTCAGCCCTACAACGTCATTCGATTACGAAATGTCGCCCTGTGAATAACTCAATCCGGAATAAAAGTGCGGCTAATGTAAAAGCTTACAACAAGTTCAAATAAAGTTCCTTGTCAAGAAAAGAAAATCCTCTTAAACCATATCAATGCAATGGAAGCCATATCAGTGCCCTGGTAAAGACATGATTTACAAGTGGTATGGTCTTTTCAATTTCAAACACGGCAGAAAATGACCCCGTCCGTTAAAAAAAAATTAATAAATATTGAAAGATACAGCTTTCTGCATTAGTGGTGGTGGTATACACATTAGTGGTGGTAATCATTGAGGATACCATCTTGGATGACAAAAGTCAGTGCAAGACAGGTGCCAAAAATACTCACTCCACCTCAAAAAAAGCAATTAATTGACGTGCAAAGTTCTTTATGGAGCTGTGTAGTGAAGGCCCTAATCCCATTTTTGAGCGAATTGTTGATTTTGAACCTGAAACCAAACAAGAATCGAAACAATCCCTATCCTCTTGAAAGTTAAATGTATCAGAATCGGATGGAAAGTTGATGGCTGCGATTAGGGCATCTTCATAACCAGAGATTATGTACATATTATGCCAGGTTCCAAGGTGTTTGAATTAACAGGGTTTTATATATGTACGTATAATTAAGTACATATTCCGTCATAGGGCAGCTACGTCTTTCTCATCATATATTTGAAAGATTTTTTCTCCTTTAATATAATAATAAACAGCTGGTTGAAATGCTCTGTTTTAGCGTGAGTATTGTAGCCCTCTCTTTCTTTTGTTATATCATGTTTGTACATCAACATACTGTACAAACGATTATATCAACTGGATGTTGATGTGTTGGAGTAGTAATTGAAAGTTGTCAAAATTATAATTGATGTTGAGGGCTGGGCAGTGCATAGGCAGGTAGTAAGTGTGAGTAAAATGTGAAGAAAGTAAAAAACTGATAGTACGTACTAACATAGGAACGAGTATTTCAGGAATAATTTACCTACATAAGAAATTGTGATTTTAGAATAATATAAGCAAGCTGAAAAACTATGTATGTATGTATATGTATAAAATATATGTATAAAAATAAAATAGTTTTTTCAAATAATATACTTCTTTAAGGAAGATCTGATACTGGTTTGTCATGGGCTGAATAACCTTAACCCTTTCCACTCAAAAGTTTTTTGGTGTTATTCCTTGCTTCTTGATAAAATTCCTTAACTTATTGCTATTTAATTTTACTAATATGATTCTGGTTAAATTATATTGAAAACTAAAAAACCCAATATATAAAAAATATTGAGAAATAAGACTATTTTGTTGCCGCCATGGCAGCGGCACTCGAGTAATACGGCAAATCATGCATGCCGCCTCTATGGCCGCACTCGAATGCTAAGGGTTAAAATATATATAAAAGCGATATGTAATTTTTTTATATAAATGTGTATAATAAAGTATATGTGAAAGTGTGTATATTAAACATGAAAGTATATACAAAAGTGATATGTTGAGGGAACAAGAATAAACAATATGTATATTGTTTTTATATGTAACAATTACGAGAAATACTTGCATTATCAAGTGTGAGTGTTTTCAATGAACAGATTCCAATTTTAACTGTTCCATTACTTGTAATTACTACTGATTGATGAGAAAAGTTTTTGAATCTAGTTTTTATTTTGTTTGTGATATGGCAAGCAAAATTAAAATTATAGAGTGGTAAACATGTAGCAGTCACCGTAAACAGTTATAAGGTCGCACAAGGTGACCCAATAAGAAACACTAACGCAACCACTTCTGTCAAGGAACTGACCCGCTGAGGAAAACATTGACAAACTGCGGAGGAGGTCAGAAACTAATTTGCTGATAAGGCGAATTTCCCAGTTAACAAAGGAATCGAGAAGTATATAAGTTCTGCCCTCTCCATACAAAGACCAGTTATCATTCAGTCTCCGATACTATACACAGTAACTCACGGAGTTATACCGACGAACGTCTCGCTGCCGGTGGAGGTCAGTATCTACGTCGAGAACTGACCTCCGCCAACCTTACAACAACGTCCCGCTGCCCATCAGAATCTACACCGTGACGTAAAGAGAGCTACGCAGCTAGCAGAGCTACGCAGCCACCAATTTCGGATCTACGCTACTCTGCCGCCGCAGGACGATCTACACACGCAGGACTACACAGTCCTAACCTCTGGATCTCCAAGAAAGCTTCTATCTAAGAAATTCACCATAATTCGAAATTTTTCAAACTCACAAGTTAAAGATGTTAATTTCATTGGAGATTAACTCCGACTGTTCGAAAACCCATGTAATTCGTAATTCGAAATAACTTTTAGCCCCCTTGCACCATAAATTAATACATTTTAGTTTACATAATTCAAAATTTTTTTGAAAATTTACAAAATTGAAAAAAATGTTTTTTTCGCAAGTGAGAAGAACAAATATGTCAATATCGGGAACTTTAGTAGTAGAAATATCGCGATCTTTGTATTAGCATAATAAATATTGCGTTTCCAAAATGATTTCTTCAAATAATTCAGACATTTTTCGCAAAAGTAACGTTTTTTTTTAACTTCAAATTAACGGGATTCCGCATAATTCGATTTTTTTTTTGTGTTCCTTTTATTTCGAATTAACGAGGTTCTACTGCAATGAAATCCTAGGTATGTATCGACAGAATGCAATAAATTTTAACTAACTTGATTTAATGCAGGATCGTATCCTCCGGTAACAGAGACATCGCAAACTTCGCAAGAAATGTGTCTTCTTATGTCAATTGGGCTGTAAACATTAGAACAACTTTAATCATTATAATGAGTAGGTTTGCATCACTATAATGTTCTTTGATATGTAGTTTAAAGACGAGTAGCTTGTTGGTATAATGGTCATGATGATGCTCGCCTGGTTATCTGATGGTTGGTGGTTCAAGCCCCATTCCAGGATACCAGCAAGTTAGTCCTATTTTCATAGCACAAGTGTTTGGCTTAGTTTGAAAATAATAAAAATATAGATGCAACACGTATTTAAGGTTTGCATCTCTTTTTAAAAAAATAAAAGAATAACAATTATATAAATTTAGTATATTTAAAGAGTACCTACAATACAAATAAAAGGTGAGTATCAACTTGACATGGGATTGAATTTTGCAAAAATTTTGTTGCGAATAATTTTGTGCAATAATTTTATGCCTGTGTGGAATCATCTATGAGGATTGTGAGGTTACGTTTGCGGCGGCGACCAGACGGGAGAAATCGAAAATCGCAAATAAAGGTTTTTACTTTGAGAGATATGTGAAAATATACAAATCTTCTTATTTAAGTACAACAAACACCGAATACCGACATATACCTACATCTCTAGTATGTTATTATTTTAATTTTCGTCTATTAAACGTGGGGATAAAGATAAAGATTTGATATACCAATATTGCTATTTTCAGAATACCACAAATTGTATAGAGATAAAATAATGAAATGCCTAATTGCTTTAATGTAGATAAATACACTAATTATTATTTTCTCTACTCTATTATGGATTTCTCATGAGATATTTTTAAACCTTAATTTTAATATTGTAGAAAAGAGCAAATATTGAAGGAAACTAAAAAACTAACTATGTGAAAATTACAGATTGTCTGTAGAGCCTGCCCAACATAACTTGGCGTGTGGCAGGATTGGAACTAAAACCCGCCCCGCCCGCACCCGGCGGTAACCCCTCGCCCTGTAATTCATTACAACTTTGTATTTGCTCAGGAGCTGTGACATCTTGATTACCAATATACACTGAATTATTATGTCCAAAACAATCAAAACAGTCAGGGGTGGTGCAAAAACAATTGCCAATAAAGTATTAAAGTTTTGCGAAGATGAAAAAGCAAATAATGGACCGATATTACCAACTGACAGTTTGACATGTAGAGCGGCCGCCGCGGAGCGCGCTGTTACCCGACCAAATTTATATTGAATGCTCTGACACTGGTCACCGGACATTCAGTACATTATGTATTGTGTAATAAATTTACAACCTGGCAACATCTGTTTCGCGACAGGGGCGACCTCCCTCGCACGCCTAGTTATCGTGGTGGCACTCTAGAGTTCGGATTTCTCTCATACCTATTTTACAAAATACTGCAACACTATTAAATTATTTTGAATAAATTGAATAGCATCGGCATTCAAAAATATAAAAAAGTAATATATCACACATACATAAATCAAAATCTCAAAACACATAGCTCTTCCTATCTCAATAAATCGTTAAACAATAATTCATTTTTTCAAGTATTATAAATTATCAATATAAATTTTATATAGCAATAGTTACACACAATATACAGTCCCTTGATAAATATTAGAAAAATACCAACCAACCAGAGCTTTTCAGAGCACCCATCATCAATTTCACCATTGGACCTGAAATTTAAAAAATATATCAATGGTTAGAAAATAAACCCTCGACATTTTATAATTAAATAACACAAAATTTAAAAACTAACTAACTAACCACCATGACATGTCCCAAAGGGGTAGGCAGAAAGAATAGAACACCACGTTCTTCTACCTTAACTCACCACTTTCGCTTCGGCCACATTCATACATCCTCTTATGCATGCTCTACAGTTGTTGAAGCTTTTAACAGAACCATCCTCTGTTCCTGTTGCCTTTATCATATACTTTTTTTTAACTTAAGAGATTTTTTGAAAATGCATTAAATACAACCATACCATCCTGATACATCAGATGACAGCGGAATATCAAAACTATAATATCTTCACTGGAGATCATTATTTATTCAACTACTACATTAGGAGTACACCAGGACAAATACATACTACATCAGAAAAAAGTGGAATAAAAGAAATGATTTTATTTTTAATTAAATTATTACAATCCTGCATCTCATTTAATTTACAAATGTGACATCTATCATTACTAGATATCAGAAGTAGAGATGAAACGAATAGTGGTTTGGTCAAATACCGAATATCCGGCGAACCCCTCCGCCATGTAGCCGGATATCCGGCGGCCGAATATTCGGTCCATAGCCGAGACACATTTAGATCCAAGCTAACCCGCGGGAGATGTCGTCATGAGTAAGTGAGCGAATAATACTTAAGCATTAACTCACCATACACGAGTTTCGTTGAAAGCTGAATTAGAAAGTTTTTTCAGCCCCTTAAGGTCTTAACCACCTGATTGCAACCTTCCCACATCCAAGAATCAAGAAAAACTATTTGGGGGCTATTGAAGCTGAAATGAAGAGCCTGACAAAAAATTCTGATGATGAAGAAATGTTTTACGATGAATCTTCCAATAGTGGAAGTTCATTACCATCTCTTACTCCTGCTAAAAGAAACAGAGGCAACAAGACTGGATAAAGTGTCACTCGCGAAGCTGTGATTTTTGGGATTGTTTCAACGAAATGGCAAATAAAAATAGTCAGTGTCAGGATCTAGAAAATAACACAATTACAAGCGAGATCGACTTTTATAATCCGCTTAACTTATCTCAAGAATGGACAAATTTGGAAATAACAATGCCATATTGAATCTTGTTGGCTGTCAAGATTTTGGTTAAAAGCGAGTTCACAAATGTTTTGATCGTTTTTTAATAAAGTTTTTGTTTGTCACCATGTCAAAAAATGATTAAGAGCGATACTCAAGAAATTATTTTGAAAATGTACACTTTTTTAAAAACGAACAACGTCTCAAAGCCTTGATTACATTCGTAGAAACATTGCCGCTGTTTTCAGGTTAGTGCTGCCGTGCTGTTATAATAATTTTACCATAATTACATACTTATTTTACTATTCATTTGCTGTTTAATTTGCAGTGCAAATTACACTTTTAAAGCATACTTTGAATCATTCAAGTATTGACTCCGTATTCGGGCCTAAGTGGCATTGGAGTGGTTTTGAGGTTTAAACATGCAAAATGTGATATTAAAATTATTTAAAATGTTCAATTTGTGAGTTTTCCACTAAAAAACTATAATTGACGCGGAGTATTCACTTTGATTTGAAAAAATATTAATGTTTGTATTCATAGCTCATTTTGGCCAATACTGCAATCAGAGAGTTTTACGTCTAAAGGGACGATATGATTGGTGCTTGTATGCAATACAGCATTGATGTTGTATGCCCTGTTAGGGCTGCGATCGTGGTGGAACCCGGTCGGCGGCAATGCAGGGATAGGGTGGTGTTAGCATCTTTTTCCTAGTTTGCACGGCGGACCCGATTCTAACATTCACAAATTCTATAAAATTATTTTTTTCTGGATGGCTATTAACCTATAAAGCCCAATGGGTCAAAACAAAATACATCCGAAGGTCATTTTAGATACATAAATATCAATATGATTTCCTATTCAATGACATTAGCAATGCATGCAAGAAGCGACACTCCCACGCTCCAGAAGAACAGTTGAAGTGTCAGTGTGTGTTGCAACTGGCATCACTCAGAGCAAGGAATGCCGGCCGGTAGAATAGGCAACAAAATACGCACAAATGGTTGGCAATACATGATAAGGCACGAGCTGTGAAAGATTAACTTGTCTTCAGTCTGTTTTTTGGCATTGTTTCACATTTTTATCTTGGTTAAATTTCATGCGATAATATTCATTCATATCTCAAATTACGTGTTATTAGAAGATTAGCTCAAAGCCGTAAGTAGTTACCACAAATGAATAGCCGATAAACTGACTTACCATTTAACCAAGATTACTGTAACATAGAGTATCATTAATAATTACTCAAATTAATAATAGAAGTAAGAATTCTTACTGTTTTTGATGGTAGCGAAAACATTTTGTTCACATCTCTGTTTATCCAAAGCTTCGCGTCCTTCTGTACCGAAAATAACATTTTTCCAAGATGGTTTATAAGTCCCCTTTCTTTCAGGATAGAGATCGTATCCCCACGCTTTACCACTAGACGCATTTTTTTCAGGAATTGTCTCTTTAGTTGGTGTGGCACTATTATTACCATCTTGGGCCATATTTATTATTTTTAAATATTAAATAACAATACCAGCCTCATTATCTGAACTCGAAAGGACTAAAGGATACTATCATATTATTTAGCAAAAGTTACATGACATTAAGACCGATGACATTTCATTTGTAGGTTAG
>JADDOH010005193.1:0-18004 GCA_016648135.1 Agrypnia vestita | reverse complement strand
ATCCCTTCGAAACAAAGAATGTTTATATTAATTTGAGAACAAAGGAAATAGGGTATAAATAATACGAAGGGGTCTAAGATGCATCACTGTGTTTCTGATTTTTGCTCTGTAAAGTTCTTCACAAATAAATTTATTAATTCTCCTGTAGTGTTTAACTGGTGCAAAATCCTTTAAATACTGATACATCCTGTGTGGGAAATTTAATTGGCGCAGCCGGTAGGATCCTCGAAGAAAGCTTGGATAAAACTCTCGAAGCTCTTCTGAAGTGTTAACTTTTAATCGAGGATTCGAGCCCAGAAGACTTTCGGACTTCGGAACCAGTCATCCACGGGGCGTATGAAGAGGACCAGACCAGGCAGACGATTGGCTGATCGGAGGACTACTGTGAGTACGCTTAATTTCGCTTCGCTTTACGCCTCCTTTCAATTTCATTGTCTCCCTATCCCATCTTCTTTGTGACGTTCCCAGCTTTATCGCAAAGCAACCACTGTATCGCACAGTACCGTTGTATCGCACAACGTAAATTTAATTTTAAAATATAATATTTTACAAAAATATATAAATTGAATAAATAAAGAGAAAAATTAAAGGAAATTATTTAAAAATATGAATTTATAATTATTAAAAAGGAAAATAATAATAATGATAAAAATGATGATGATTAGAAGAAAGTAAAATATTTTAATGAAGAAAGTGTTTTATAAACGAAATAAATAAATGGAGAAGCAAGTTGAAAAAATTAAAAATATAATGGAAGCAAACATCTTAAAACTAAATATTTATAAATTTAAAAATTAAGTGATAAATACTTAATTGAAAAGCATTTGAGAGTAAAATATAATTAAAAAAAAAAAAATTAAATTAAATCAAGTGACGAAGATAGAATTGTTAAAACATTTGGTGATTATATAAATAAATAAATATGTACTTTAAAAAAAAATTGAAGATAATAAAATATGAATTAACATAATAGTACCGATCTGTCACAACAAAGAAAAATATTGAAGGAAATTAAAAATAAAATAAATTTATAATAATTACACATCAAGAATATAAACACTATAAATCAATATGGCTACGATAAATGATGTCTCACAAAACGTGATAAACCTAATACCAATATTCAATGAACAATCTGAAAACTTGTTAACATTTTTTAGTTCTTGCGAATTTTTACTTAAATTGTACGCAGATAATGTCGACCACGAGAATCCTGTAAACGAATACCTTCATAGAATAATTATAAGCAAAATAGAAGGAAAAGCCTTGCAGTTAGTGCAAAATCGAGAGGATATTAAAAATTGGGCCGATGTGAAAACAGTACTGATAAAATTTTTTGGCGAACACCGAAGCGAAGACACCCTTATTCGAAACTTAATATATCTTAAACCCAATAGAAGTGAATCTTTCTATGAATTCGGAAAAAATATTCAGGATGCAAGGTGCGATCTTTTTACAAAATTGCAGTTCTTAGATATATCCGCAGAAGAAAAAAATGTTAAAATAAAATTTTACGACAAGATGGCACTGCAAACCTTTTTAAGAAATCTAACGGGACAGATTAGTATGGCCGTAAGATTGAGAGACCCTCCAACTCTAGAGAAGGCTATGACTCTCGCATTAACGGAAGAACATTTTATATATATGCAAAATAATTACAACAGCTTCACACATGTATATCAAGTAAGCACTGAAACCACAACTTCATATTCGCCGTATAAGCAGAACGAAAATCCGGAGTGGACCGTAGCAGACTTATTCCATCAAGAAGAGTCGTTCCCAGAAGAAATAGTAGAAGACGACTGCGAAGAAGACCAAGAGCACTTGAGAACAATTGAATACTACGAGCCCGTGAGAATACTAAAAACAGACTTCCGTACTGAACCAATGACCGAGCCAACAGCGGAAGAAATTGTTTATTGCCATGCAACGGAAAAAGAAGACGGAAATGTTATTGACGAAATATATGTTGATAATGGATTTGAAATGCTTTACGCAGCAGAAAACGACGAAGATTTTAAAATTCTTGCCACCCCTCAAGAAAAGGAAAAGCCAGCGTTGGCCGAGCCTTTATCTTTCTATACATCAGATTCCATAGAAGTAAACGACACGGATATTCAGTTCCTGAAAAACGACGTATCAGAGGACTACATTCAAGAAAAAAATCCACACAATCCTGTATTCGACAACAAAGAGCAGCGAAAAATTTTAAAATCGTATTTTGAGAATAAAGAGATTTTCCACTCTAAAAAGCTACCCCCAAACAATATAAACAAACTAAAGCCAAAGATAAAATCCAAAAATAAATCCAAAAATAAAAGTAAAATAAAATTCAATTTAGAATCGTCAAATAATACACCAGTATTTGTCGAAGCAGATATAAAACCCAATATCACGGCGGTAGAAGGAATTGCTAAACAATTAAAATTATCTGAACAAAAAAAATTAAAAAGAATTTTTAAAAATAATATTAAAAAATCAATGAAAACCGCTGTAATTCCTTATAATACTACAACAGACTTTATGCCCGTAAATCAAGTATTTGAACACATAATTAATCGACACCTATTCAACGCTTTTTGCAATAAAAAACACCTAGTTGACCAAACGAACGAAATAATAAGTGTATGTGATCAAGTTCGCGAAAAAGCGGTAAACAAAAAAATAAAGGTCCCCAGACTGAAGAAACCACCAGATAAACCAATTGAAATATTCACAGCGTGACAAACTGTTGAAAAATATACAAAAAAAATTAAGTTAAAACTAATAACAGAATAATATTTTTGCCGTTAGAAATTAACAGGAAAAATATTAAACTCCTCTGAAAGTACGAGACTTATATGTAAGTTAAAATAAAAAAATAAAAAAATAATAAATAATCGATAACGATTACTCTAATATGTAAGTTTAAAAAATGAATAATAATAATAATAAATAAATAAACAAGTTAGTGATATTTTCAATTGAAATAAGCAAAAGATGTATCTCATAAATTTTAATAGCGGTATCCCTTTCCCATTTATGAAAGCAATTTTTCCAAACCTTGATTCCTCAACAAAAATTCCTCCACCCTCAGCGAGCGAAATAATGCGTACATGGAGCGGAAGGCGGAAAATTGCACATGATGACTTATACTGCAGCGGAAAAATAATAATCCAAATTAATAACAATAGACAATACTACCCAAGATTCAGATGACATCATCCAGACAAGGAAGACGGCACCTCATCAAGGATTCTACAAAATGCGGCTTCAGACGATACAACCCTATTTAGGTGCAGATGGAGCTATCCCAACAAGAAAACAATTTTCAGTAAAAATAATTGAATTTGAACAGTGAATTGAAATATTTAAGTGCATTATGAAGACAATTTTTACGAACATTATGCGTACCTAATTTTATGTTTTAAATGTATTCATTATGATGAACTTTTTTATCTTGTTATATTATTAAGGTTTTATTACAAAAAAAAAATTAATAATAATTTTAGTGTTCTACTACTATTAGGATGAATTCTATCGAAAAATCAGAAAATCCGACCTGCTAATTTTTCATCTTATGAGGGGACCTGTTATATCTCCACTACCGTTATAATATTTTGGAACTTATTCAAACTAGAATATTAATACAAATACTTTTGTTTAGGTTAGCCATTCCGGTCAATGAACTCATTGTTTATGTTAGTCCCTCAGTAGAGGATTCCATATGAAGACAAAGAGATGAATCTTTACCCTTTAACCTGTTCAGCCCTTTAGGTCATTGAACTCATTAAATTGTTTATGTTAACATCATAAAAATCCCTTCCAAACAAAGAATGTTTATATTAATTTGAGAACAAAGGAAATAGGGTATAAATAATACGAAGGGGTCTAAGATGCATCACTGTGTTTCTGATTTTTGTTCTGTAAAGTTCTTCACAAATAAATTTATTAATTCTCCTGTAGTGTTTAACTGGTGCAAAATCCTTTAAATACTGATACATCCTGTGCGGGAAATTTAATTCATATGAGTTGTAACCGCCTTTCCACGCGGCCTGTACAAAGCCGTTTTCATTCCCCTAAATCCCCACAGATGTCGCTAATTATTTTTAATATCGTTAATGAGAAAATCTACGATTGATTTACGGAATTTGAGAGCAATATACTTTTTTGTGTAATGAAATTCATCCGAATTATTTGCATTACACTAGGATACGCCAGGAAATAACATTTCCAATTTTTATTAAATTCCTTTTTTACCAGTATTAACAATTCAGAATATTTTGAGTTTGTTCAAATCTTTCAGAACAGTGCTGGATTTATGTCACAGAGACATTATTTGTCAATTAATATACACCCAAATGACTTCTATACCTACTTTCCCGTAAGAAATACAGTTTCGTCTCTGTGAGATTTCTATAATATACATTAATTGATTAATAATGTCTCTGTGACATAAATCTAGCACTGTTCTGAAAGATTTGAACAAACTCAAAATATTCTGAATAAAAAAGCTTATTAGATTAATTGAGATTTGCAACAAAATGCACGCGTATCGTGGCACGGAATTATTCACACCATGAAGTCATGACTCATCCAATATGTCCAATATTTTACCAATAGCAATTCTTCTAAGTGAAGACATTGTTGAATACTATTTTATGAAAAGTGCACATGCTAATAAAGGCCATGTTATATTTTTTAGTGATGCAACGAATACTACTTTCACGAATACGAATATCAAACCTATTCGGCGAATACCATTATTTTGAATATTTGAATACTATTTTATGAAAAGTGCACATGCTAAAAAAGGCCATGCTATATTTTTTAGTGATGCAACGAATACTACTTTCACGAATACGAAAATCAAACCTATTCGGCGAATACAAATACGAATACGAATACGAATAATTCAACAATAATACACCACTGTTATTTTTTTTACAAAGAGATTAAATTATTAAAATTTACCACCGCAAATTTTTGTTCAAAAAGCACAACATTGAAAATTATCATTAGTACACAAACATAATTTGTTTCCAAGAATATTACATTTATATCCAGTTATAAATCTATCCTCATCTTTACGTAAATATTACTTGTCATTAGTGTTTGAACAGAATTGTTTCTCAGAATTATACAGAAAATCCAAAAACGTTAATTAATTCTCAAAATTATATAGCATCTCTTTCTAGTACTAGTAATATAAATGCAAGTTGTTAAATGTAAAATATTAAGATTAATAATGCCCTCATGAGCGATACGCGTCTCAATAAATTAAAAAGGTAGAACTAAAAAAACAATTGCTTTTATTTCCATAAGTGTGATTATGGAGCTCTACAGACTTACCTCTGAAACAATATAGAGGTAAAGTTTGTAAGTTTGGATGCAGGAGGTAATCTCCGAAACTACTCGTCCGATTTCAAAAATTCTTTCACAAATATTTAGAATGGACTTTTAGGCCATACGCTATATACATATTGGTATTTTTTAAAATTTATTTTTAATATAAAATAAATAAAGCAAAAGAAAATAAAAAGTACCAATACGTGCTCGCATTAACAATGGTAAGATGTATTAGACGTTGATGAAGAACTTTCATTGACAGACATTCTAGTTTATGTTGTATACCTTGAGTTGGAACATACCTATGTTATGTATGTGTTTTTTTTTAATGCATGCTAATAAAGTATGGAAAGAAGTGCTATAAAAACTTCAAACGCGCGTACATGAGTGCACGCTCCCATTAAAAAAAATTTATCTCTTCAGTACCAATTTCGATAAAATAAATAAGCGTTATAAGATGGCTCCAAATTTCTCCAAGAGATTTACGACACTTTTAAAATTGTTTATTTTCCAATTTTGAGTACGAGTTTCTCGATCACGGACTTAAATGATTTGGGTATTCGCATCAATTTGTTTTTTCGGCTTTGTTTCGAATTTTAGGGCTTTGGTGCTTAATAAGGTCTATTTTTCATTTTATTATCAGCTGAAAATTGTCCCAAAAATATAAAGTACATTTAGACTTACAGCGAGCGAAAATATTACGGTTACTTACTTAGTCGCGAAAATATTTGTTCTGCGCAGCAAACAGATCAAATTAGGGGATATTTATATTTACCAAATACCTTTGACACATCGTATAGCCACAAATGAATAAAATATATCAGATAGAGGAAACATGCGCCTATAGAGATCGTTAGAATTATTTCAAACATACTCCAAAATATAGTATAAACCAACTCATCATCCAGGGGAAAAAACCGGTAAAAGAAGCGTAGGAAGACGCCGCATCTCATGGTTGCGTAACTTGAGGGACTGATATAAGTGTAAAGGTAATGATACACATGCTCATCAGTGCCACGTGAGCATGCGCAGTATTGAGCTTCTTGAGTAATTGCTACTTAGTAGCATGTGTGTGCGCACATTGCTAGTAATGAGCATGCTCATTACTAGCACGCTCAAAAATCAACCGCCGGTTGATTTATGAGCATGCTCATTTGGTTTGCGGGTGGAAGGGGTATCTTTTGAGCATGTGTAAACAGGCTTGCTTATGAACATGCTAATGTCATTCGTGGCTAGTATCGATTATCGATGCGATCACTGCGATCTTCTCAGTCCGCGACAGATGAAACAAATATAGCGCGTTGGGGAGATGACAAAACATTGAATTTCCTATTTCAGTTTGCAAAGTTTCCATTTTGAACAAGAGCGTCTCTATTCTATGACAGAGCATACCAGTAATAAGCATGTGTGTTTGATTGTTAGCTTTGGGTATGCTCATTGATGTGCAGGCTTAAAATAAGCATACTAATAACGAACAGGTGCATACAGTTGGTAAAGCATGCTAATGAGCATGCTCAAAAATAAGCATGTGTATCAGAACCTTAACTCGACGTAGTTGTTCCGTGCGGCGGTAAATGTAGTTGTAATCGCCAGAATGATCGCCGGCCTCCGATAGGAGATGGCACTATAAAAAGAAGATACTCCAAAATAAATGACTAATTAATTATTGTTTCATTATATTATTATCTACTATTATTACTAGTCATAATTTTGGCAAAATCAAAATTTAAAAAATATATATTTGCGGTTCCTTTAGTCTAAAGAAAGACCTATTCGGATGGAATGTGATGCGAATTGAGGAAGATCACGTGATTATCAAGACCGACAAGAATAGACCGAGAAACCGCGAACGCCATGGATTGCAACAGTCAATCGCGATCTAAAAAAATTATAGAAAATAAATTTTCTAGCACGAGTTCATTAAAGTTTGTCGCCCGAGCAGCTGACAATGATGAGATATGAGATACTTTGTTTTTTTAGTAAACCTGAGACGGATCTGTGGTTTTCAATATGAAAAAAAAAGAATAGTTAATCGGCTGGTGTTAATGAACTTTTATCTCCAGACGTCTGGAACAGAAGAAGACATACTGTCGCCTATTCGGATTTCAATTAGTAAAGGTGGGTACATTGTCCGGTGTTGTGGGAAAATTGAGTCAACTTTGCTAGAACGAGAAATAAGGTTTTAATCAAGCCCTAATAGTCTGTCTTAAAACCATCCTTTAATTATAATAATAATATCCTTTAATAATAAATTTAATATAACATTATTTGAGTTTGTTTTAATTTTAAAAACAAGCTCCAATATTCGTGATTATAACTTTTCTGTGTTGAAATCCCAACTTTTTTTGAACATTTTTCTTTATGGGATTAGCATTCAATTTTTAATATATAATAAGATAAATTATAGAAGTCTCACAGAGACGAAGCTATTTATATGAGAAAAGTGTAGTGAAGTCTTTTTAATAGAATGACCCGGGGCTTGTATGACCTGTATGAGCTAGTTTAAGTGATCACTGTACACAATGCAACGTTCACCTATTCCATCGTAAGAACATACACATATTGTCAAAATGTTGAAAGATGTACATATGTTCCAAATATGAAAACCTTTAAGATACTTGAATGGACAATGCTAGAGACATCTGTAGTCCTTCTCGTGAAATAGTATACCCACATAGATTTCGCTGCTGGTAATGTTACCCGTATATTTTAAAGTGGAGTAATAAGCAATATTCTTTTTAGTACCTATATATGTTCACAAAAATAGCTACGTCTCTGTGAGTATCTTGTTGATGTAGTAGTCATGACGCACGCCTAGTTATCTGGTGGTCGGTGGTTCGAGACCCATTCCAGGATATTAGTAAGTTAGTCCTATTTTCATAGCACAGGCTTTTGGCTTAAAGAAAAGTAAGAATATTAATGCGACGCGTATTCCGTGTACGCTTCTCTATTTTTATTAAAATAAAAAATAATCTTGTCAAGACAGTGATGATTTTTTTTTCTTTAATAAAATAGAGATGAGTGCACGGAATACGTTTTATATTGTTTTAATATAATAACGCTAGAAATACCAATAGCACCAATGGTATGCTGTGAACTTTGAATATTTCTCCTCGTATCTTTTGAAAATTTACAATTCCATTCCTTGCGGTGGGGAATTTAAAAAAAAATAACCCCATATAAACATTGGGAAAAGTACCGATACTTTCAAAATTATCAAACTTAACTTCTTAAATCATTTAAATCTATAGCTTTTTTCAAAATAACTTCTATACTTTCATTATCAATTTACCTTTTTACTATATTATTAAATAACTTGTATACACTATGTACCTATATATTATAACAAGGAATAAGTACTGTGGCTCCCTCATCAGACTCAAGAGCTTCTCTTCACTGATGAGGTCTACATGACTAATACTAAGTATTTAAAAAAAATGTTTTATCTGATATGTTATATATAAGAACTGTATTTGTACCATAAATTAAATAAATAATTTTTTTTTTTTTTACCAAATGCATTGTTGACCACGGTCATTTTTAGCGCCTATCTTACGTGAGCCTTAATGCGTCGCATTGGTTGCATAGGCGTACGACGCCACTGCCATTCAAAGCGTTGTTTGTTCTTAATCTTAAAATAATTAATACAGTAATATTTATTATATATTTTGCATAATTTAAGTATGATCCGAGGTGTAATTATCCCGAAGGTGGCGATGAGCGATTTGGCCAGAAAAAAGGAAAGGGAAGACGCCATCCCGCTCGGCACGGCCGAATACCCAATGTGAGATAAGGATTTTTTCGTGTTAACTTCTTGTGGTGTTCAGAGCGATTTGTCGATATCGGTCCACGGGACTTGATAGGACTGGACATCGCAGCATCTGTGGGAGCGACTCGGGCGAAGGAGCAGCGGTGCCGGACCTCTGGGACGCGATACAGATTACATATTTCGAAATATAATATGCGTAATTAACAAATCCAATTTTACACTATTATCTTCAGTATACAGGGTTATTTGTAAAACATTAATAAGCTCGCAGGACTATGTTCCTGCCTTGATTGTGAGTCGAAAATGTTCAAGCTATTATGACCTAA
Source organism: Agrypnia vestita (assembly GCA_016648135.1). Lineage (NCBI taxonomy): Eukaryota > Metazoa > Arthropoda > Insecta > Trichoptera > Phryganeidae > Agrypnia > Agrypnia vestita. Next base: position 8,581 of record JADDOH010005193.1, on the reverse strand, counting down.
TATCAATAGTTAAGGAGATATGCGACATCAAAGTTTGCATTTTTTTTTTCAATATTTATGACTTATTTTTTGTAAAACGTTGGACTATCATTACAGTAACTCATATCGATTACGAAAAATTCATTCGTTTCAATAAAAGTTAAATAAAATGATGAAAAGTCTGAAAAAATTCCAATTGGAATTTGAAGGTTTTTATTTTTTTATTTGACTTGTGTTAAAGGAAATGAATTTTTCATATTCGATATAAGTTACTGTAACGATAGTGGGAACATCGCAGCATGACTTATACGTGGCCAATTATTTGGAAAAAAAATCGGAATACAACATATACTTCGTAATATTTCTATCACAATTGTTATCATAGTATTGATATTTTGATACATCATAAAAATCTGTAGCATAAATATTTGATTTCTGTTTTTTTCCAAAATATACGTTTACAAAAAAGTCATGCTTCAAGGTTCCCACTGCACGCATCTGCTACTTACATGCCAAATTGAACGACAATCTCAAGATTTATCTACATATATCGTTCCATAATTAAAATGTATCAATACACTAAACTCGAATTACCATTTCGGTTTCGGCGAACTACTTGCAACACTTTGAGTTTCTTTTGCATTCTGGTTCTTGACTTAATATATGCTCAGCGTTTTTGTTTATTTGTCTGTCACGCCGGATAAGATACCCGATATTTGAGGAATCAATCGTTTGAAATAATTTGTCATTGTGGAATGATGATTTGCTTATCTGTAATGATCAACAGTGTGTCTCGTTTAGTCGGGGACGAGCATTTGGGGATATAATTTAATTCATATTCCGTGTTGGAGAAAATGTTATGCATTTTAAAATCAGATTACTTACGTGGTTGACTTCCAGGACCGCATCGGGCAACCCGGTTTATAAAACAAAATATGGAAACGTTTTTATTAATTGATATGACAGTTATCAGCGCTACATATTTATATTAATTTTCAGAGGGTGTCAAAAACTGAGCGCAAGGTTAAAGCGCGCAGTACAACTCCGATAACAGCGCGTGGACAACTGGGCTCAAGGTTAAATAAAGCGCGCAGTACAACCCCGATAATAGCGCGTAGACAAATGGGCGCAAGGTTAAAGCGCGCAGTACAACTCCGATAACAGCGCGTGGACAACTGGGCTCAAGGTTAAATAAAGCGCGCAGTACAACCCCGATAATAGCGCGTAGACAAATGGGCGCAAGGTTAAAGTGCGCAGTACAACTCCGATAACAGCGCGTGGACAACTGGGCTCAAGGTTAAATAAAGCGCGCAGTACAACCCCGATAATAGCGCGTAGACAAATGGGCGCAAGGTTAAAGCGCGCAGACAACTGCGCGCCAATAATAACCCGCAACAAAAAGTAAATGAGGACATTAAATTTCATGTATTTCATTACAGAGTGTTTCACAAAGCTAATAACTGAATTTAACGCTTTGTGAATGTAACGGACATAAAATAGACGCCAGACTTAAATTATAGTATCAATTATGTTTTTTTTTCTGTAGACGTACACTAAAGTAGGTAAGAAGATTAGGATATCATGATATTTGAGTTCAGAGGTTTTTGGCAGATAACAGGTAATACAGGTACAGTGAATGATGAATGGTACCCACCGCTTACCCAGAATAATAAGAGCAAAAGCTTCCATGTCGGTCCTACTCAATCATCGCCAGGTAGACATTTCTTTCAACTAAATTGCGAGTCCCTGCTCCCCCGCTCAGGTCGTATAAACCTTTGCGGGGGGGCAGGGCCGCAGAAACAAACCATTCACTGTCCCCATCGAAGGAATCATCTTTATAATTAAAACAAACATAATTACATACATATTTCATGGTAGATACATTCATATCAGATGCAGTGTTTATAAGTAAAAATACATAGATATAAGAATTAGATACATACAAGAGTCATACATAATACAGTAAAAATGTGTAAAATGTGTCCATACGGTAAATGAAACGATTACTATTTATAGAGCTTCAAAGCGTCCGGCGGAAGAAATGACCCGCGAAATGCGTCTGACAATCATTAACAGGTATAAGTGTATAGTACTGTCCCGTTAACCATATCAAAAAATCAGTTTTGCTATTTTTTTATGTACTTACACATTTTTTTGTATCTCTGTTATCTGTCGAAACCCCGAACTCAAATGTAAGGAATAATCCAAGAATATGGTCCCGTTGTTCATACAATGAAAATAAGTATTTCACTATATAATTTAATGTCCTGTTAATTTAATCTAACTAAAATAATCGTAATCTAGATTAAACAAACCAAACCTAATAACCTAACCTAACCTCATATATTGCCTATGAAATGTCAAAATATGCAGTGCATTTTTCGAAACTTTAAAGTGTAATATCTTATAATACTTAACTGTTCGAAGAATATTTTTTCTTCTTCTGTATGAAGGCTTGAACTTTGTGGTGACATTATTATTAAAATAAAACACAAATCACTTTGTTTTCACCACAATATTAGATTAAAAAATCTACATGTTTCGAGAACAATGTTCTCTTCATCAGGATTATTGTGTACTAATCTTAAAAGTTGAAACAAGCAAATATGTTACGGTGAAGGAGCGGTTGAGGGGGTTGGTGAGGGGAGGGGGGGGTTCGAGGTGTTGATTATTATGGGTCATTTGGAATGTTAAGTGGAAAAATATTCAAAATAGGATTATGCAAAAATTTCGTCTGTGTATTTATTATATTAGACTTAATATTAACATTTTTCCTAATTTCGAGTATTTCTAAATTATTTATTTGAGGTATCTTATAGTTGAAATGTAAAAATTTTAAGCCTGTGTTAATATCAAATGTATGGTCAAATTCTATTAGATGTTTTGCGAAATCAGAATCAATATTGCTAGTTAATGCTTTGACATGTTCTTTAACCCTAGTTTCAAAATTTCTTTTTGTTTTGCCAATATAAAAATTATCGCAATCGTTACAATTAAGTCTATAAACTCCTGATTTCATGATAGGATTATCACTATCCTTGTTATTTAGTATGTATTTTTTTAATTTGTTACTCGTATAAAAGGCCGGCTGAATTGAGTTAGGAATATTTTTAGTTATTATTTTTGACAAATAAAATTCTACGCCATTGTTTATTTCTAATTAATAAAGTAATTATGACGTCTAATGTTTTCCAACCAACATACACGGTTAAGAATTCTTTAGAATTAGTTAATTGTCTACAAGATCTAGAAATTCCAAACCACGCTTTATTGGTATCCTTTAATGTAATCAATTTATTCCCGAGCATTCCGATTGAAGAAAGTAAAACAATTATCACTAATTTGTTAAATTCTTCGAATTTGACAAAAGACCTAGTTAATGATTTAACTTTATTATTTGATGTCATATTTAAACAAAACTATTTTCAATTCAATAACATAATATTTAAACAGAAAGATGGCTTAGCGATGGGAAGTAGCACAAGCCCTTTAATTGCAGATATTTTCGTTAATAATTTAGAACAAAGAATTTTTAATAGTGGTGCACTTTTATTAAAAAATGTATTTTGTTGGAAAAGATATGTTGACGACATATTTTGCATATGGTTAGGGACAGAAAGACAATTAAATATATTTTTAAATTTTCTCAATAAATTACATAAAAACATTCAGTTCACATTAGAAATAGGAAAGAATAAGAGTTTAAATTTCTTAGATTTAAATTTAACCTTGATAAATAACAAAATAGAATTTAATATTTTTAGAAAAGACACATACACGGATATCGTTATACACAATTCATCGAATCACCCCTTTTCCCAAAAACTTGCGGCGTTTCACTCCATGTTACATAGATTAATTACAATCCCTTTATCTGATCTTAATTATACATCTGAATTAAATCTTATTAAACAAATAGCATATAATAATGGTTTCTCTATATATATTTTCTCAATAGTCTATAGAGTTTTGTAAAAGATACGGCATATTAGTATTGTTATATTTTGTGCATTATGCGCTGAAATTTTTTAAGAGTCTCCTTACTACGTTTATGATCTTTCAACGCAATACCATTTATTGTCATAAAATTACTAACGAGAAATAAACATTAAACTAGTTAAATACATTCCCCTTAATGTATTGACGCGTTTATAATACATTTGGATGCGACTGATAAACACCTACACATTTTGCAAAACGAATTATTGGCAACAAGAAAAAAATCCGATAGGATTATAGTGCAATTCTGGCGGATTAAAATCATTTCAACATTCCATTCATCATGTTTGGTTTCATTTTTTGCTCGCTTCTTTGACAAATAACATAATCCAAAACAAAAGCGCACTTATTTTGCTGCATTGTCCTTTAGCATTATAATTTGTACAGTGTATTTACATATATTAGACTTCGGTGGCTGGGTCATGTGGAGAGAATGTCCGAGCATCAAGCACCAAAGTCCCTGCTGAACTCAAGGCCAATAGGGCGAAGGAGCTTAGGAAGGCCAAAATTAAGATGGAGTGATAATGTCCTCAAAGATATCTCTGCCTTAGAGCTTCGAAACTGGAGAGAGCTGGCACTAGACCGAGATGAGTGGAGGAAAATTATTGAGGAGGCCAAGACCCACTAAGGGTTGTAGTGCCAAGAATGATGATGATGATGATTTACATTATGATTTACATTACAATATATTATGATTGTGCTTAAAACGCATCGAGTAATACGTTGTTTTTCCATCGCCAGCTTCAAAAATTTATCAAATTGTATGATTTTTAAAAAACGAGTTGTACATATTATTTAAAAATATATTTAGTTATTATTTAATGTGTAGAAATATTATGTATATATTATTTAACATTCGAGCTACTTTATGGCGAAATATATCGATTTTTTTATTTTCTTGCGACACTTTTATTTTTTCCGTAGACAACTATATTTTTGACGTTTATTTCTAGTAAAAAACGCAAATGGTTGGAAATATATCAAACTTGAACTATATTATGATTACACTTAAAATCCACTATGCAATGCGTGATTTTACCAGTACCAGTTTAAAAAAATAACCAAACGTATGGAAGCGATAGCTAATCGCAGACACTAATAGCCGCGCGGAGGCACTATGAATCGCGTAGCGGTCAGTACAGCTAATAGCCAATTGTAGACACCAGACGGCCATTAACGAGTAAGTAGTCATATGGTCGTAAGAGCCACACTGTAAGTAGCTGCGAAGCAGCTGGCACAGCCGCCCGCAGGGCCCAGCAGTATTATTAGCAGCTTATATGCTTAACTGCTAATAATCATGTAATTTGTGCTACTCACTTGTGGGCGGAAGTAATAATATGTCAATTATTTGTGCTGAACCATTTAAGGTGGCCATCTAACGAAAGCACGTCAAAGCTTACTTGACTTAAGTTGTGGAGTGAAATTAAAGAGGTTAGTAAGATTGGATTTAATTTAAAAATACCAAATTAAGTCAAATATAAGGTATAGTTGCCGGCAAACTTCTTGAAATTCTTTGGCGCAGTGAGGGAATGCGCAGAAGACAAATTTTGGGTTTCTTTGGTGGAATGGTACATGCGCAAACTTCCCCCCACTACGCCGTAAAATTTCAAGATGTTTGCCGGCTACTATATCAATCGTTATGACAATCATGGGTACTTTTCAATAATAATGTACAGTGAATAGATATAATATATTAGTAGAATAATTCAAAAAGGCAGAAACAAAAAATGAACAAGGAAATGAACAGCCATATTTAAACAAGTATTCAGAGAGATCTCTGCAATAAAGAAATTAAATAAATAAAAACTATCTTATGAAAACGTATTCACCTACTCGTATATGGAAAATAGCATTACATGAATGTCAAAGCTGGAAACCGAGATTAGAATTGTTAATTTTTGTCAAGTATTTTCCCAGGATTTGATAATTTTATCAGTCCATGCCAGTCTTTGAGCGGCCTGTAGTGCGGCCTTTCTGGTTTTTTGCTGGTACCACTGGATGACTTAGTTTCACAAACGATTGTTAGCGGTTAGTAGATTCGAAGCAATGTGGCTACTGTTGTCATTTTATTTTTTCTGTGCATTCTATCGTATCGACTACTCTTTCAAATATTACTTGTCTCTTCTTATGACGCCTAATGTTCATCTTTCCATGAAAGTATTGTTAGTCTAAGATAGTTCAAAACCTTAACTGCGTTGTTTGGATGATGGGATTATTGAGTGTTCAAGTTTCGCAGCGGTTGGAAGTTGGAAGTATGCATTGGTTGGAAACTTTTTGTTTTAGATACAGCGGAACATATTCAATAAATCGATTTACCGGTAAAAATGGCTATTATATTCTATTACCAATTTACCAGTAAAAAATTTTCTAACTACCGATAATTTGATAATCTATATTTTAAAAACTACACAGTATTTTCTAGCGGGTTATCCAATGCGTGCACGTGCATTGGGTTCACGAGACTGATCATTGCAAAATTAATTTGATATATAGTGGGGTAAGTGATTTTTAAATGTTCTATTTAAAAATATTTAATTTTATTGCTCTATCACATAAAATCGATCATATTTTTCGTATTGATTCTTAACAAAAATATAGAATTTATCACAATTATTAATTATTTATGAAATAGATCTTCTTCTTCTTCTTCTTCTACCCCTTATCTTATTGGGGGTCCCTGCACCGCATAAAAGGTTCCAACTTTTATTTATAAATTATAAATAGATCGGTAAATTGAATGATGCGATAACTTTGGTTCTAATTAATAGCATTTGAAATTAGCCAATATATTTTAGATAACAATGATTATAATATAATCGTTGTGTAAAATAAATATCAATATGTAACAATTTATTTTTTATCAATTTGATGTTTTATTTTATAATATAATGCCATAGTATTCACATTTTGACATTTTTACAATTATTAGTAAACTAGCACGCCCTAGCCAAGTTAGTTCTGCGAAAAATTTCATCGGACGTGCCACTCAAAAATGAAGTGGGCGGGAAGTAGGTACCTAAACAAATCGACTGCTGGATGACCGCAATTCGAGACAGAGATTTCTAGAAAGAGGTTGTGTGGTCGGCCGTAGGCTCGAACGGTCTCTAGAACCAGCGGAAATCAGTAAGTAAGTAATTTAAATAAGATAAGTGATATAACGATTACGCAAACAACACTTCACAGTTCCCGAACGACCGCCTGGTGTAGAAACACTAACTGGTCCAGAATCAGATAATGTATGCATTCACAATCAGATAAAATCATTTTGTTATATTTTTCGTCGGATACAAAATGGGCGTGTTCGTGACAGGCGTTCATAATTCGTTTCACGAAATATAATAATCGGACCGGCTGCGATCGGGGTAACTCGCTTCAGGTCCACGAAAACTAAACATTGACATGATATACGTGTTTTGTCATTTTCAATTCATTTTTCTTTTACTTATTTCATACACATATATCATATGCTTGCAGTATACAATGATCAGCATCAACCATAAAATCTTCAATGTCCAACACTGTGATTAAATTAAAACAAACAGAAATCTGTCTATCAAAAAATATATTGTAACGAGGCTTAAAAGAATCACGCAATCATGTCATGGTCACAACACTATGGAAGAAACGAGAACGGTCTACAATATTCTGCGGCTTTCAGGAAGCATCTGAAACATTCTATAAAAATCTAGAAGCCGCGAGAAGCGTCTCCCAAACACTGGGAACGCCTAGAAGATTCGATACCAGCTTTGGATAAAGATAAATAAGACGCGCGCGGGTGTAAAGTAGTTGTTGTTTTAGCGCGCTTGACAGCGAAACAGAAGCGAAGGCAGCCGTGAGCTGCGGAGACCAGGGCGGTCGATAATCTGGAAAAGTTTTTACGGAGCGAAATAAACCGAAGCGAATAATACGTGTGGAAATTGGATGGAACGTTCTAGTGAATATTAAATAAAGTGTTGAAGCGATAATAAACTTACGAGTGATAAATTACGGAATAGTTTAATTTAAAAAATAGCGTTAAATTTAATAGTGTTAAGTGACTTTTTACATCAAATAATTAGTTAATCAGCAACTAATAAATCCGTATTAAATTCCAGCGATTTCATGAATTCCTCCCGCAGCCACGACACGTGACAATAAAATTAACAGAGAGAAGATTTATCAATGGTGATAATTAACCAGTAGTCTGAAGTAGATAAAAATTAGGTTACGCTATAGCACTAAAAAATTAAGAGAAATTCAGCGCACGACCATAGCGATCCACGAGACGACAGCGACAGGCTTCAGAACTAAATAACTAAATATTCTAGTGGTTGTACGTCTGACGCTAGCATAATGATAAGTCAATAGTGGCTTGATAATATATTAATTATTTAAATTATTATTTATTTTCTAGAATATCTAATAATGCACAACTTCTTTTACTTGTATGCAGTACATGATCCTTTTTTTTTTATTTTTTATTTTTTTATTTTTTTTTATTTATTTTTTATTTATGGTTTTTGTGTTTAATTTGTAGAACTCCATATTTATTTTTAGTGAAATTTAAAATAAATTAAATTTTAATATATATTATTATTAAGTTCTACGGGTTAGGTTAGGTTAG
>JADDOH010005192.1:0-20336 GCA_016648135.1 Agrypnia vestita | reverse complement strand
TGGCAGATTGGAAGAGAATTTATGTGTGGTCTTAAAGCAGATAGAAAACGATGTAAAAGAATATTATTGTTTTGATACTTATTACAATATGGACCATTAAGTCGATCATCTAGCACAGTAAGATATGAGCAAATTTCACAATTTTTTGTCTCAATATCTTCTCTTGCGTTTTTATCACATTTTTGTATGGAAAGATATCCTATTAAAATTTATTCATCAGGTCCTATATATTGTAAATACGGATATCGTCTTAAAATCAATATATAACTAAATTATTTAATTAATTAATAAATTACCAAACCTATGATGTTTTAAAATGAAGAAAATTGCTCCATTTCGTGGGCCTTTTGTGACTGAATGGTCTCGTGAGATGTGTTTTTTTCAATAATATTCCAAAGCAAACGATTATCTTAAATTTATTTAAATATTTGTAAATTCTGTAATTTTTTTTACTTATTACAATTTTAGTTTTAAATATTTTATTTTTGTGTGGTTTTTTCAACTCTTTTTACATATGAATGAGAACCTTTTTTCTCAATAAATAAATTTAAAAAATAGATATTATTTATTCATCTAGTTTATTTTTAATATCAAAGAACTATGTTCGAAGAATTATAACATTACAATATAAAAAATGTGTTTCATAAAAAAACGATTATGATTATTTTTCCTCTCTCAAAATTAATTTGTAATTTTATTGGGTGTCAAAATATGGTCAACATAGATTAATTGGTTTCTAAGCGGCCAATATTTTGACATACATTAACTAACATTCGCGGGTTATCGACAAGGTGAATCGTGAATATACAAGCAGTGTATAGAAAAACAATATTGAACCATTTATTATGATCTTACTATCTTAACGATTATGTTTAAAATTATCACTCGTCAACAAGCCCTACTCGCAGTTCGTGTAATTCATTTACCAAAATATTATTGTTCAAATACACGTTATTTGAGTGTGGTCCAATTTGTTTGCAGAATTACTGATATTCTCAAAAGCGTTAGGTGTATGGAGATTCAGGGATTCTCAGACTTCTCGTCTATTTTGGCAGTTCATCGTTGCGAGGATGACGTATTTTTTGGTTTATCTGTTTTGTATTTATTGCTAATTCGAACCTCATGTCGTACCTTGAAAGAAAATCGAAAACTCAAATTTTCAACAAACCCATAGCGTTAGCTTAGTGGTTATAATAATTCAAAACAAGGATGATGTAAACCATTTATACAACGTTCAAAAATTTGATACACGTGTGAGCGATCTTGTATGGAATCGGTGAATATTAACATTGTGTATAGTGATCGCTTAAATCAGCCATATGGGTAGGTCGTAAGCCCTATAAACACCCAAAGACTTCCATACCTACTTTCCCATAAAAATATAATTTCGTCTCTATGAGACATCTCTAATATATCTTGATTTTAAAACTGTTCAATTAATGATATTGAGCTGGTATAAATATCCCAAAAAATACAATACCCAAAGAAAATAAAATGTAGAAAAAAAATGTTTTTCCATAGACAATATTCCATACGTCTACGTCAAAATACTGCGGTTTCTTATAAAATGACTACAAATATAGCAGAATCTTGTTCGCATTGAATAAGAAATGTAATCGAAAATATTGTAGAACATTTTCAAACCATTATAGGTAGGTACTTCATTAGAATGCAAATTTGACTGGGGTCTCGTTTGTACCCGTTTGTTTTTTCCAAATATTATCAAATAAAAATGTATGCAAAATGAAAATGTTGCCCTAAATGCACCAAAAGAAGATAATCTCAAAAGTCAATTACGAAATTAGATAGCGTATAAAAGTATATATTTTATACGCTTTCTAATTGAACACATTATAACTTAGTAATGTAACTTTTAGTTATATTTTATCAATTAGTGTATTAACCTTATCATATAGATAGATATATGTCGTCGCGGACTTTTTTATAGAACTTTTTGTAATGACTTTTTCTCTGTAAGAATGTATTTACATATCTCTTACCGAAGGCAGCGTTAGTATAAAAGCATCGCTCGACCATTTTCTCTTCGACTTTTGGTTTAAAATAGGTCACCACGAAAACCCTTTTATTTTAACAGGATAATATGTAGCCTATATCCACCCTGAATGTCCATTCTAAATATTGGTGAAAGAATTTTTGATATCGGATGTGTATTTTCGGAGATAACCTCCTACGATCCAAACTTACAAACTTTACCTTTTTTATTAGTATAAATTTATATAATTTCTGATATGTTATTATTTACTCTTAATGCACGGTATAAACACGCGTTAGTACGGCGACCACCAGAAAACACGACGCGCGCGCGGTCTTCGCACGGAAGCACCATTAATTATTCATTACGCCGTCGAAAATAATGGCAATGATGGCGGATACCGGACCACAATGTCGGGCGGATGACCGGACAATTACGCAGGAAGGGCCCTTTCTCTTTCGCATCCTGTCCATTCACGGCAATTAGAACGGCCCATCGGATGCTGCGTTCGATGGACCACAAAACGCAGCATCATCATCTACGAATTGCTTTTAATTGGGAGGCAAATTAAGAGCGGGCAGCCCGGGGAGAGTTACGGCGCGGAAGATCGGGGGTCAAATGAAAAGCAGTAAATAAATGATATAATGCACCGAGCCGGTTGCACCAGTGAGGACACTTTTTGGTGCAGGCAGACTAATCGAATTAGTGCGGGATTAAGGGTAAACGAGGGAGTCGAAATAACACTAAAAGCGTAAAAAAAATATAAAAGCAAAAGCAGCAATATCCAAAAAATTTAAAAATGTCTTGAATGCAGTCACCGAGGATAACTAATTTAAAATGTTCAGATTTCTAGATCTTATGTGTCTATCCCTTCCAAAATCACGTTTTCTATAAATTTATATACTTTATTTCCTACAAAAACTCGAATTCGGTACATTCTATGTTAGCAATCCTCATTGATAGCATTATTTTTTTTTTGGATATTGCTTCTTTTGCTTTTATAACCCGTGTATAGGTATACACTAGATGCACTCCATCAAAAATAACGTACTTTTACATGTTTGGTCGGGTCCTACTATGCAAAATTTGGATGAGACCTGTCAATCGGTGTAGATTTGTATAGAAAATGTATTGTGGCGAGAGGGTGGGGTAAAGGGAAGGGGGAAATTTCGTCTGCCGCCCGCCGGGTCGTAAAGCATAAGTATTTATTTATTTAAAAAATAATAATAAACAAAATTAAGAAAAAATATAATAAATAAATATATTAAAGAGACTTCACAGGAAGTTACAGATCGACAACGAAATTATTATTATTTTATTTATAATATTTTTCTAAGACGCCTTGTGGCTATTCACATTTTATTCAAAAAGTGGTTACTAATAATTACATTTTTTTTTTCACATGAATTTTTAGATTTTATTTAATTTATCAATTTTTTCACCATCATGACAACGATTACGATTTTTTTGAAACAGGTAAGTTCAATATATACAGTGTCTCGAAGATAGTAGCAATATTTCGTTACATTTTGAAAAGAAAATATTCTTTACACTTTGGGTAAAATGTCGACAGTTACGGAGATGAGTGACTTCATAGTTTGACACCAAAAACAGGGAAACACCCACAGGGAACTGGCATCAAAAAGAGGCGAAACTTAGGACGGCATTTTTAAAAGAGCTGCCATTTTGAAATGAAATAAAAAACATTAAAAAATCTGTAACATATTTTATTTTCAAGATTGAGAAATCCTGGAACCGATAGTGATGTGGATGAAATCGCAAGAAAAAACGAGCACATAACTGAAATCGTGAGCTTTATATCGTGATTTGTTCGAAAAGGATACAAAAATTCAATATTTTACGTTAATTATTACGACTTATTATAATGTATAATAATGATCGTAAATTGCACGATGTACTTCTAGGCGGCATGATACCTTAATAATACAAATAAATACCGCAATAGCTGGAATGCTCACCACAAAAAACGATTTTGGTGTCAAATTGTACCTCGCAGCTCGTTATACCAAAATAAATGGTATAACTTTTTTTTATAAGTTTGCCTATTTTACCTAAACAAACGAAATGTCCCTTATTCTTGAGTTCGGCATCGAAAGGGTTTTTTTCTCTTCATGAAATACTTTGTTAGACCGAACGATGAGCACCTCTGTTTTGTAAGTGATACTCGAATTGATTTTTAGAATAATCTGTTGATTATTTATTTTACGTAATTGCTGTAGTAATTAAATTAATGTTATTTATGACATGTTTTGACGGGCATACTGCACTTGCAATATTTCTGCACTTTTCAAACTAAAATAGAAATTGCTTATCGTTCATTTGCTAACAGTGTGTCTAAAACTCACGCTGTTAAAAGGTTAATTGACTTCAGTTGTAAAGTTTGAAAAATACAAATAACTGTAGATGTCTGTCTACCTTTTACACAGTGAGTTGAAGACTTGCTCGATTCAAAATAATAAATGATGGCTACCAGCTGTAACCCGTCAAAAATGAAGGAACGTTGGTTCGCGTCTTTGCTAAGTTCTAATATACAGTGTTCCAGAGCTAGCAGCAGAAACTTGGCCGCCAGATTCATGTTATGAGTCTAAAATATTCAAGCAATCATTACCCAATATCATTATTTATGGAGATATGCAATATCAAAGTTTGCTTTTTTCAATAATTCTGACTTATTTTTTGCAAAACGTTGGAACTATCATTACAGTACCTTATATCGATTATGAAAAATTCATTTGCTTCAATACAACTCAAATAAAATGATAAAAACCTTTTTAAAAAAAACGTTTTTCAATTTTTGCATGATTTTTATCATTTTCTTCGACTTGTATTAAAGCGAATGAATTTTTCATAATCGACATAAGTTACTGTTATGATAGTTCAACTTTTTGCAAGATATAAGTCAGAAATATTTTTTTTTTAAATGAAAATTTTGATATTGTATATCTCCATAACAATTGATAAATATTGGGTAATGGTTGCTTGATCATTTTAAAATCATAGCGTAGGCGGGAATCTTCCGGCCAAGTTTCTGCTGCTAATTCTGGTACACTGTAAATTTCTAGTATCTTTTTGACGCTCCACGGAGAGGCGGCGATAGCAACATGCGTTGATCGGCCGGTTCGGGTTTGCTGGCCCGGGGTTCAAACCCCATCTCCGGCCATTTAATTTCGTTTTTTAGCCGTGAATTCGAACGAAATTACGGACGCTACACGAAGTTACGAGGACAGACAGACACAACGAAATTATTATGTTTGATATGCAGACTCCATTTTAACACTTGAACAGTATGCCTAATCATCAGTGGCTTTCAGAAGCATAAACTACGTCATGCCGTTACTGAGAAAGTGATGATCAATCAGACATTTGATGATGTCGTGAATAAACGTATTCAAATTGCATATAAAATGTTCAAAAACTTTCATGTAACGAACATTCTTTATAAAATACCATGTAAACAGAAGCAGATAGCATTTATTACGTAGTAATTATTAACAAACTAACTAACAATTAGTAGTAAAAATATAATTAATAAAAATATGCTTTATTTTCACCACGTATTATGAATAAACTTATTATACATAAAACTAAGTATATTTTTATTAATTATTATATTAATAATGTCATTAAAAAATCATTTTACTCTTCTTGACAAAGTAATAATTTTTTTCACTTCTTCAATATAGCAAAATGACTTTGTGGCGACATTATTAATATAATTAATAAGAATATTCTTTATTTTCACCACTAATTTATGATAATTTATGATATATATTATAATATAATAATTTTATAACTCAGGTCCTTTTTACAAATAGTCATCTTTTAAATTTGTTTTCAAATTAGTACTTCATTATTTATTCATCTCCCATATATTTATTTTAATTTTATTATTCTCTATACTTCGATTTTTTATTTTTAATACTAGCTGTAAACCGTCAAAAATGACAGTTCCTAAAGAATAAGTGTTTACTTATTTATAGCTGACACCCATGAAATAGTAATAACGACTTTTATCAATTGTTTTAGTGTTTCCCGTGACAATATTGAGGATCCGTTGCATTAGTTTAGTGAAGTTCCCCTTTGCCGAGGGGACCAATTTACACAATCATTTCAAGCAATCTCCATCCCCCCCGCTGCGCAACAGCGCCCCTAGCGAGCTCCCGTAGAACCAAACCACTTAAATATAATATGCGCTATATTTAATTTATTTATGTCTTCATTATTCACAGCATGAGCGGGCCTCCAAATTTATTGTGACATGGACCTAGTTCGCGGAACCTATCATTAAACAATTCGAGGGCTAGCATTTAATTTTTGATACAGAAATTTACATACGATAATTCAATGAGCTGTCCCTTGTGTTTAGTTAGGCAAAGATTTTTGTCACGTTAGTGTAATTAAAAAATCAAATATAGACAAGTGAATAATTGAATAGCTTCTTTCTTATTGCATTATTTTGGAGTTTACTAATATTTATTCACTTTAAAAACTTAAATTATAAAAAAAATAATCATTTCTCTCGGACATCCGTGTTATCAGACTTGATAATATTTATTTTATTTTTTTACACCACAACATATCACATTACGCATTTTTATCGATTGTTGCGCGGTATGATCGATAATCCTGAAATTATGCGGAGCATTGGTTTGTATGTTCCCGATAATTACCTAAGACAACGTCAGCGTAGAGTATTTCACATACCAATTTACAGGACCAACCTGCCAATGGTTATGCCTGTTGGAAGAGCTACTGCCATGCTGAACAATATTACTCTGGATATTGATCTGTTCCATGTCTCTGAGAGGGTATTCCGTAGCAGGATTCTCTTACACCTTTGATGTGAATGATTTTATATATGTATTTTATATATATTTGCTTTTGTTTATACATGTTTATATATTTCTAAATTATTTATAACATTTACGAATTAAATTTGTGTTTGTAATGTAAATGTTATATAAAAAATAAATAAATTTAAATTGAAAATTGAAATCAATAGTGAAACATATCACAAAACATAAAAAGGCTTAAGAATCCAGAACCCTCGATAAGAGAAGCCAATATCGCACTCACTAGACTACGAACTCATTTTCGGAAAAAAAAACCGTTAAAACTAAAGTAATTCATATAATTTTTACTTCATCCAAGTACACGCATAAAATTCTTTTTTAAAACAAACATTATAATAATGATTATGGATTATGTGGGTGATTGGTCTAATAATGTTTATAGAGCTATGGACTAATTTGAATTTAAAAATAATCTAGTGAGTACAATTGAGGAAATTAGAAACGAAAGCGCCACTACACATATCACGATGGGATGATGCGTTAGAATATGTTTATTTGATAAAGAGTGTCAATTTCACAATAATTAATAACTGATAGAAGACTTTATCACATGTATATTATTTCTGACTTTAAAATCAGTTACAAAAACGTTCATCTAAATTTAAAAAATGTTTTAAAAAAAAAAAAAAAATTAAGGGTATTTTATAAAAAAAAGCATTGAGTCAATATTTTCATTTTTTGTAATAACAATTTTTAAATCATACTGTAATTTTGAAAACGGAATGAGATCAGCTATTTGTTATGAAATTATTATTATTGGGGATAAGAAAAGGGGACCCCCCACACACCCAGGGCCGTTATATGATCAATAGCTCCCATATCGGCCCTACACTTTCGCTCCCCACGTTCGGCATTTTTTAATGCTAAAGTGGCCGTGCTCACCGCCCCGCCGACACTCGTGGAAATGCGAGCGGGACGGGGAGGCGTCCACACAAAACCTCTTCTTTGCCTCCAAGGCCAATTGGAACATACTTATTATCCATTAAGAGGGAATCACAAGTTACATGTGTATTATTGAGGATAATATTAAATCTGAAAAATCTAGATTATTTAGTCCTAATTTGCGGTGTCGGTCCGCTGGTTAACCCGCTAACGCCGAATCCCGACCCGGCTGCGCTGTTTGCGTACACTTGTCGTGTTTTTAATCAATTTTAATTAGGCAGCTAGACGGGCGTGCTCGTGTTGGATGGCTATGAGCGCTAAACTGCATGTACATAATGCACGGCCACTCTTTCCATTGGGACGGTGCATCCATCAAGCCGATTTCACTTTCTAAGAGATATAGCCACACTTGGCCGAAAGTCCTTAATTCAGGAAAAAATCTTATTTCACTTTTTAATTCCTAGTATCTGCAGTGGTGTAGTAAAAGTAAGTTCTCATAGTAAACCAGCAGAAGACCAAATACATGGCCGTAGGATGCACCCAACACTCTCGTGTGGAAGTCAAAATTTTGAAACGGAACCAAGATTTACATACCTAGGATCCCTGATAACAAGCAACAATAATACTACAGAGGAGATCCAGAAGCGCATAGTTTTCTCCGCCTACAAAAGCAGATAAAATTCAGACTGCTGTCCAGAAACACCAAGATATTAGTGTACAAAACGCTTATTAGGCCAGCGCTCACGTACGCAGCTGAGACGTGGGTACTAACTAAGAGGAATGAGCGAGCACTGGACGTTTTTGAAAGGAAAATTTTGAGGCGTATCTTCGGACCGGTTCTAGAAAATGGACTTTGGCGCAGACGTTACAACAATGAGCTCTATACTCTATTTAAGGAGCCAAACGTCACAAAATTTATAAAACTGGAAAGACTTCGGTGGCTGGGTCATGTGGAGAGAATGTCCGAGCATCAAGCACCAAAGTCCCTGCTGAACTCGAGGCCGATAGGGCGAAGGAGCTTAGGAAGGCCAAAACTAAGATGGAGTGACAACGTCTTCAAAGATATCTCTGCCTTATTAATTAATGATTAATTAACTATTCAATGTACAAAGTCATTTAAGACGAATTAAAATTAACAGTACATAACTCATAAATGAACACTTTATTATCGCTGGGTAACACGTATTTAACATACACTGTTATTCGATTATTCGCTTTATTAATCGCGTCGCGATTCATGACTGGCACCATTGGGCGCCGTCTCGCGGCTCGCGCTTGCTTAGCACTGAATCGACCTGTCAAACACGACAATTCCGCTCGGCGGCCTACATCCGCGCTATTTGTATCCAAAAACTGAATTGTCTAACCTCCTAGATTTTTGTAATGTTTAGGAGAATATTCTCGTCGCTTCTAGACCTTTCCAGGTGTTCCTCGAATGATGTAGCTAATTCCAGAGCGAGTTAGTGTGTTCCAGAATGTAGTGAAAGGTCCTAGAGGTTTCGATATTATTGTAGTCATTGATATATTATGAGGGATTCTATCCGTTATCTCATTTTCCATTTTGCTACAATGCATTAATTTGTCAGATGTTAATATCTCTTTCATTGTAGCGGAAATATTGCTTTAAGGGGGAATATACTTACCTACGAAGCGCGAAAAAAGGCTATTTTTATGTTGTTTTTTTTAAGAAAACCTATATAAATTACGGTATTAATATCATTTCTACATAAAAGTACATACTTTTTTAGAATATGTCAATTTTTTTAAATTTTTTTTTATTCATTGAAAGATTTCTGTCGACTGCCGAAAAAAAGGTCCTCCCATTTCATCTGTAATCATCAAAATAAAAAAAATAAAAAGATTTAGTTTTTGACGTAGGGTTTTTTGAAAAAATAGATTTTTGACAAAATGACGGGCGTTTGAATTAAAAATAGCGTTAATTAGGAAAAAATTCGGGTTTATTATGCCTTTAAAAAAAAAACTAAGTCACTAAAAAAAATCGTTCGACAAAGACTAAATAATAAGAATTACCACTAGAAATTTTAACTTGATCGGTTCAGTGGTTGCCAAGATATTTCGGTCACCGATTTTTAAAACATTGTTCTGAGTAAAACGCATTTGAAAATTGAGCAATTAATAAATCGCAAAAATTTTCAAACGTAAAATCATCGATTCCAGGTCCATAATGTAAGTCCTCCACCTTGCTTAGAAATCCCATATCATCGAGCACTCTTCACAAACGTAATGGAAACAGGTCTAACGTTTCTATTATGAAAGACCCCGACTGCCAACTACGCGCGGCGCGTAATCAACAAAGGGATGCCACTATTATCAACTATAACTATGTTATTTTTTTTAATTTTTGTTTGAAATTTTCACCAGATATTCTTAAGACCTCAAACTATTAGATC
This sequence comes from Agrypnia vestita, assembly GCA_016648135.1. Taxonomy (NCBI): domain Eukaryota; kingdom Metazoa; phylum Arthropoda; class Insecta; order Trichoptera; family Phryganeidae; genus Agrypnia; species Agrypnia vestita. Next base: position 10,176 of record JADDOH010005192.1, on the reverse strand, counting down.
AACATGTCTAGGTAGGTATTCCGTCTTAACATATTTAATACTAGCTGTGCCGGTGCGGCTTCGTACACGTAGATTTTTAGTACACTTTTGGATCGTCATAGAACTTTCGTGAACCTTCTAGAACATTCTCCTTCCAGAACTTTTAAGAAATGTATCGAATGTACAGGAACCTTCTAGACACACCGACACATTCCGCCACTCAGTTTAGAACCTTATAAGGTTCGTATAGAACCTTCGGGAATTTTCTAGAACCTTCTCCTTCCAGAACTTTCTAGAGCAGGTTTTTCCGGAATCTTCTAGACTCACGGACACAGTCGGCGTGCCTATTTTGAAACAATCTGAAGCATTTGCGGCCTTCCCATAACATAACAATGTGCTAGAAAGCACATTTTCGTCACCCACTCCCACCAAACTCGCATATTTTCGATGTGACACCAAGGGCTATCCACCATCATAACCATCAGTGGGTGGTTGTGGCTGGTTGTGGAGAAAACTTGGCGGGTAGGGAAACACTGGTTTCTTTATATATATATATTGATTTGGACATTAATAGATGCGAAACATAAATGATTAATTTACTGCACGACAATGTCAACCAATGCGACCGCTTCGCATCCGAACGCGTTTCGCCCAGCTTGGATGAACGTTTATACCTATGGTTTTAATGGAGAAACTAATGATAATAATTAACTCCCCCGATGGCGACATCTATTTAAGTGAGCCCTCCTCCCGTGCACGCATTTCCGAAGTGTTTATTTCCGTTTCGCCCGAGGATCAATCGCGTCGCGTAAACACTGCCTTTTAGAAGAACTCGCGCGTGACCGGACTAGCTTTGGTTCCAGTAGTTGTGCTCGTTCAACCAATCAACGGCATTCTGCTGTCGGAAGAGGATTTCGGGAAGGGAATTCTTAAACGTTCCGCTTTATTGCTTTTCCATTATTATTTTTAAAAATGCACTCGCGCGCTTTCCGCGTGCATTTAATGTGTCCTCGGCTAATCACGTCCCGATGTCAGCGCATTTCTGAAGGTGGTGGTTTTTTTCAGTGCCTTAATGTAGATATGTCCTTTACAGTTAAATGACAGTGGAGAAAAGTATTTTTGTAGATATATTGTCTCATAGCTAGTAGCGAAAACTTTTATACTAAACGTTGGTTTTGCGATTCCTCGAAAACGTTCTACTTAGTTTCTCTATATTTCTAGTGATTATGAAAACAGCCCGGTTGATTTGAGATTCATGGGCGTTCGAGAGACTTCGATAATGCGCAATTGGATTCTCGTGAAAAATAAATAAAGTAAAAATTAATAAAAATACCTATTATAAAAAAAAATAATGTGTGCATGTAACAACAATAAAGGTGCAAAATGATATTTAAAAAAGGGTAATCATTATCGTAAACAAGGGTGCTGGAAGGACTCGTTGGAGTACCGAGAAGTGATCTGTCTGGGTTTGAATAGCTTTAGACACGCGTGACGAGTTACGAGCAAAATTTATCCCTATTTTTATTTGACTGATAAAGAAGGCTGCAATTTAAATGGAAGAGCTCGTTGGCTAATTAATTTCGCATTTTCTGAGAATTATGATTGTTTTTAGGTTTTTCTTCTCTTTCGCAGTTAATGCAATATTAACCGATTCACATTTGTAAACTGCCGACTCGCTCGGGATGCGTACTCCCTCAAGCACACAAACACGAGACTTGATTAATATTATTGAGATTAATGTTATTTTATAAGTAACCGACTTTCTGGCTCGTTATTAGGTGACGTGTTATTTCTTGAACCATTTTTGCAATTATGTTTTTTTTTTCTCTCTTACGAGGAGGTCTGCACAAATGCTTGCCAATCTTGCAATCGTTGAGGTGAAATACCGATTTTTTTGTAGTCCGAGCTAACCCAAGAACCCCATGTGTCTGTGTCTATGAAAGTTTACCGTGAAACCTCGATTTAGTGGGCAAAATTTCCAGTCTGTATGTCACATATGAACATAATTAATATATATAATTTTCAGAATATTTTGAGTATGTCCAAATTTTTCAGAATAGTACTGGATTTTTGTCACAGGGACATCATTAATCAATCAATATATTATAGATGTGCTAATAATTCGGAAGAATCTCATTACACATGTGAAGGATATTGCTAATAAACTCCAAAAATCAAAAATAGATGTCTCATTAGTGACATTGTGGTCATTTAAGGGGAATGAAAAAGATTTGGTTGCCGGCTGCGCTGAGGATTGTTGCAACACATATACCAAACAAGCTGTATAATTTAAATATATACAACTTCCAAAAATTTAGTAGACATGGTATTCTATCATGGGTGGAAATGGCGAACGTTACATTATGTAAAGTGATCACTTAAGCCAGCCGTACGATAGGTCGTAAGCCCTATGTACACCCAAAAGACTTCTATACCTACTTTCCCATAAAAAATATAATTTCGTCTCTGTGGCACATCTATAATATATTGATTGATAAATATACGTAAATACTTAAATACCGCTTAATTTTAAGATTAAAGACTAGCTTGTTGGTGTAATGCTCATGGCGCTCGCCTAGTGATCTGGAGGTTGGTGGTTCGAGCCCCATTCCTTGGCACCAGCATGTTAGTTCTCTTCTCATTGAACAAGCGTTTAGCTTATTAGTTTGAAAATAGTAAGAATATTAATTGGACACATATTGCATCTCGTTTTAACTCAAAAAAATGATTTTAGCCAAGTTTTGCTTATACTTATTAAATTAGCATGATATTTTTGTTAATAAATTATAGTTATTTTTAATAAAGTTAAGGGACTAGGCCACACGTTGAGAAAAACATTACAAGTCAGATGTGTTTGATATTTTTGTACCGGTCACCGGAAACTAGCCCATACGTTGAGAAAAACATTACAAGTCAGATCTGTTTGATATTTTTGTACCGGTCACCGGAATACCCAGTTACTCGATATCGTAATAACTGGTTAATGAAATTTATCGAATACCTCGCATGCACCGGTTATTCTGATCCGTTCGGTTGCATTCCAGCTAGCCCAATCAAATTCATATTTCCGATACGGAACCGAAATCGACCAATCGGGTTGCAGTCCCGGTATAGAAATCAAATTGAACCAATCACCTCAAATTGCGATATCATTCACCAGTGTTTTTAGTTGAATATGTCAACTCGGTTAAGGTGAAGGCCATATATCAAAAATATTGTCAGTATTTTTATGTGTGTAGTTTACGTGATACAATAAGGATTGCATCCCTTTACGACAGGTCGTCTAAGCACTATGATGACTGATATATTTGATTGCTCGAGTTTTAACGTGTACATAACGTCTTACAATTTTTTCGCGTATTTGAAATATGACTTAAGTTGGAACTGGTTCCGAAAATAACCGAATAAATTCCATTCCGTTCCAGCACTTTGCCAGTGTCAACCATCTCCATTATAAGCAAGTTCTCCGATATAGATAAATACAACATATATTGAACTGTATAATCTCGAAACTACAATAGTATATTTAGCAAACTTTTATGTGCCATTTAACTATTCGCATATACCCAATTTTAATTACACAGAGGTATCTATCTACATAAGTTAAATTAGCCAACAGAGTGTTTGTTAAATTAGTATAAACCACTACCAGATTTTACGTCTACCGGTTTCGAGACGTACCCGTCTCTTCATCAGGACCAACATTACACTACTATGTTCACAACACTTTACACCAAAACCATAGTACTGTTAACCTTTCACCAATATTTATCACATGCGTGTTAATATTTTCAAAGACTAGCATGCACTAACCTGCCTACAGAATGATCAAGAATCTATGAGGGAGAGGGGGCAGGGTTTAAAGTGGGTGTTACCAAATCTTTTGCGAAAGTTAAATTGAACAAAAGGCTGTATGGAAAATCGATTTGGTTATTTAATAGAGGTGCTTTATTATTCATCGCTTCCCTAATGTAAAAAATTTCTAAATTATTTAATTTTAAACCTTTATTATTGGTATTTAATATTTTCATTCCTGTTTTTAAGACAAATTTATGATTATTTTCTATGAAGTGGTTTGTGAATTCAGAAAAATTGTTGTTGTTAGACACCTATGTTCTTTGATTCTTCTTTAAACATAATTTATCCATCTTTAAACATACGCATTAACGCATAACAAAGAATATATTTTCGGATTTTCGGCTTTAACGAAAACCCCCTCGCCGGAATTAGTTCGTTCATCAAAACAATGCACGGGAACAGATAAATATATGAACTGTCAAAAAATTGTCATTAAGAATTTAATTTTGACAAATATTATGTTATGTGTTATAAATGTGAAATTAAAACTTAACTCAATGGCAATAAAAATTGTAGTGTCGTCAATTTGATACATTAATTGATGATAGATAAATTTGAATTTAACCTTTTTATCTAACGTTTATGAGTTAATGTTTTAATTTTATCTAATGTCTATGGTTCTCAACCGGTGTCTCGCGAGCGTGGGCGTAAAATTTGCTGCGCACGGTAAATTTAACTGTTGTAGACTATTCTATTCAATATAAATAATGTTTTTTTTTAATTCTAAAATAAACTGATAAAAGATTGTAACCATAATAATAAATCTATTAATTGTTATGGAACATGCTTAGTTTAGTTTATAATAATATTTAAATGCATAAACATTGCGATTAGACATCTTAATAAAATTATATTATTAACTATGTTTTTTTCTGATTTGTGTCTTCTGGGGTGTTATGCCATGTTATTACGACCTTTCTGGCCGACGTTTCGGATCCCATTGCAGGGTCCATCATCACGGTTGATGTGTCGACACATTCCTTGTTGTCCTTATTGTATCTCCTATTTTTGTATCATGTTGATTTGTATCGATTTTGCTACTGAATCCAGTTAGGACTTTAAAAATGAATACCATAATGTCATAATATGTGGAGTATAAAAGCAAAGGTATAAAATATCCAAAAAATAAATGTTTTGATTTCAGTCACCGAGTATTATAAGTGTACTGAATTCTAGATATTATTCATCTATCCCTTCCAAAATAATGTTTCCTATAAAATCTCGAGTAAATAAATCGAATTAAAATATTATAATGTAATGTGTAGCGGCCACTTACTGTCGCTCGGCGGCCAGCATAGCTATCCGCAGGGCCTAGTAGCAGTCTACTGTATTGTTTGATGGTCATCGTATTGAGTTCGTTCAACAATGTACCGATCCGAATATACCTATTTCTTTCCAAAATCGTTCTCATACATTTTTATTGTAGAACTAGTAATTTTTGCATTTCTTCTAAGTATCCAAAAATAAATATTGCTGTTGTAGTTTGCAAGAGGAACAATACTAGGTAGTACAGATACTGATGAATCCAAAAACCTTAATTAATTCTTAAAATTATATCGTATCTCTTTCTAATACTTTTAACATAAATACAAGTTGTTGATTGTAAAATATTTGATAATGCCCTCATAAGGCGAAACACGTCTCAGAAAATTAAAAAGGTAGAACAAAAAAATAAACCATAAAAACCAAGTTTTTATTATACTCCCTTTCTTTGTAAAATATAACAACAATTAAAGACGAATGAAAACATATAACATAACACTAAACTTACAGTAATTTAATTAAATTAAATTAAATTTCTAAAATGTCAGATGTTTTGAGCTTTGATAAGACACTTCATGCTTTGAAGATTAAATTTTAAAAACATTTGTCAGTCAATTTAGATTTTCAAAATTCTTAGTGAAGTACCTATTATACCGACGGAGTAATTCAAATTTAGAAAATATTCCGCGACGTTATCGGGCCGCCGTTGCTAGTAATCAAACTTTTGTAATGATTCAAATTTGAAAAAACTATTAAAAATTTGAAAAATCCAAAATTATACTATAATTATTATTATTATTTAACTTTAAGATTTGATAGATCTTCTTGATCGTCGCCACGAGTCTGCTTGCAAAGTTTCAGCTCGATTGGATCACGGGAAAAGGGTCAGAAATCGATCCAATGTTTTTTCGACGGCAAGCCGGCAAGCAAGCAAGCCGACGCCACGAGTTAATATAAAGGGAGTAAAAACAATTAAATTTCTATAAATAACTCTGAAAATTAAGATAATTCGCTTGTTTCGATTATACTTTTATTATCGCGTTAAAAATATATATTCTCTATTTGATTCGCAAAGAATCGTAAAAAAACTGGTTGACCGAGTCAAAAGAGCCGGTTCTCATTTTTGTTAATGATCGAAAAACCGGTTAACGGTTTCGGTTTAAATCGGTTTGGAAGTCCTACTGCTTCTGATCCTTTAACAAAAGTGGTTTTTAGCAAACTTTTTGGATACACAGCTTTTATTTTCCGAAAGGTTTATAATCCATCATTATCCCCCGGACTTTCACGACAATTGCCGGTGCCCATGTCCGGCCGGAATGGATGGATGGATCTGAAGCTGGAAACTGGAAGCCTCCCAGCTTATTGAGCCGTCACTTGACGTGCTAACACGATATGTAAAGCAGACAGCAGACACCCTTCATTAAACGAAAACATTTGTTCAATCTAATTTGTATCAATCAAACAAAGCGCATCGCCGAGCTGTCAATTAAAATGAACAGACATTTCGGTCCCTGTTCCTTATTTAAATTACAGCTTCCTGCGGTCGCCGCCCCTCCGCCGAGCGCTGACGGACAAAACCAGAAAAAAACTATTTCACTATCTTCGCGCGTAATCTATGGTTCGAGCTTCTAATCGTAATTACGTATAAACGGTGTTAAACGCAACACGTAACAGAATGTGAATGAACGGTCAGTTTCAAAAAAACCCTGCGTCCATTTTCACGATTTTCTCATTTTAATTTTTGCTTTGCTCCTGGAAATAAAGCAATGCGTACAATATTGAAATGCATATAAAAAAATTGAATGAACTTAAACTAAACTTATCACAATATTGTTGCACCTTCTCTACCGTCTCTAGCTTCTAGATGCAAATGCCTAGATATTAAATTTCTTTATTGTATATTAAATAATAATGTGGACTGTCGTTCACGACATACAACTTTTTTTCGACCCAATAACTATAAAACTCGGGCCGCAAAAAACCCTGTTATCAGTAGAATCATAGACTTATTCTTGCAATACGATAATTCCCTTGGCATAAACTTATTCGCAGGCACAAAGTATATTCTTAAGCAAAAACTTAAAATAATGAATTCATAGGATTTTAATCAACGTACAACGTACATACACACACACAAACATCACCTTTAAGTAAGTAATTTTATAGATATTTATTGTAAGCGGTTAATAGATGTGTGGAGTAGATATATGCATTGTAAACTTCAATTCGAATAAATAAATAAATGAAAAATAAATAAATAAAAAAACTAGAGTCACAGAATAGAATATAATGTTTTTTGGTATCAATTGTGAGGTGAGCGGCTCCATCTCCTATATTATGTAACGAGATGAAGATAAATAGATAAATAAAAATAAATAAAAAAATTAGAGATGGATTTTTGCCCAAATATCCTAATACCAGAATGAAACTAAATAAGGATTTTCATTCATTCTATAGATACGAGAAGCGGCAACAATATAAGACTAGATGAAAAATAGAAATACTTTACAATACTCTTCAATGTATTAAGAATTCAAAATTTTCGACAGTCTGCCAAAGATAATACAAAATATAGTGAACATAAAAGAATTTAAATTAGAGTGAAAAATGTTTATTATGAAAAAATTTAACTAACTAATTTTTATATAATATATTACAATATGTTTTAATGTAAAATCACGTATTAGCTCGTATGTGGGGGTATAAAAGTAATGACAGCAATATTTAAAAAAAAAATTAATACCGTCATCGAGGGTTAATTATTAATTTAGAATATACTGAATTCGAGATTTTATAGGAAATATTGCCTGTAAATTAATAGGAAACATGATTTTGGAAGGGATAGATACATAAAATCTATAATTCGGTACATTCTAAATTAGTAATCCTCGGTGACTGCATTCAAAATATTTTTATTTTTTTTTGATATTGCTACCTTTGCTTTTATACCCCACATTATTTGGCATTAAATAAACATTGATATCATGTCATGCAACAATTGTTAAAAATGCGTAAAGACAAAATCTCTGGAGTTGTTTTTTTATTTTATACTTTTCGTATATCAAAAAGAGTGACCTGAACCGATTAAAGTGGACTTGGGGATTTTTGAATGTGGCCACCCAAACATGTATCCGTTCTCATCTTTACGACTGCATCCCCTCCAATTTGTTATAATTTCGTTAAGTCGAGCCCGCGTGAAATTATAAAAATTATGAAAAAAATGATCCACGCTCAGATGTCATAATAGAGTCATAGATAAATTGATTACGCCGTAGATCTCTCTATTATCATTTGACGCCTGTTGGTGTTTTATGGTGGTAATAACCTAATTGCAGCCGGGCGGGGGATATCAAAATGCATTATAAAGACATTATTCATGACGATTCTTCAGTTCAATAAAACAATTGGTGTAATTTTTTTAACTAAAACTAAAAATTCGGATTAGCTTGTTGGTCTTGTGGTTAGGACTCTCGCCTCGTGATTCAAAGGTCGCGGGTTCGAATCTCACTCCAGACCAGCGAGTTAGTCCTATTTTCATAGCACAAGCGCTTAGCTTAGTTTGAAAATAGTAAGAATATTGATGTTACTCGTATTCCGTGTTCTCATTTCTGTGTTCGCATAGCTCAAGCGCTTAGCTTAGTTTGAAAATAATAAGAATATTGATGTGACACGTCTTCCGTGTTCTCATTTCTATGTAAAAAAAGTTACACAAAAAATATATTTTTCTAAAGCCACGCTTACATTTAAATGTACTAAAAATTAAAAGATAAAATTTCCGACAAAAAAATTGCTTCACTCTACAAATAAAAGGTGCTCTAAGCTTTAAAGCGAACAAACCACCCTCGGTATTGTCTTTCCCTAATCATTCCTTTGTCGACAAGATCGTTGAGATTGCGAAATGATTCACCGGCTTTCCGCCTTTTTGTCCAAGTGGTACAGCGTAATGTGGAGTACATGTGTACGCTTTTCAATGCGCGTTTAAATTTCATGACCCTATTAATGAATGAATTTAGGACGAATGGCAATTAAGGCGTTAGACCTGAAATTAACGTAGAAATTGAGTGATTTTTTAGAAGAAGATAGTTAATGATTAAAATATTTTTGTTGGAACATTTTTTTTAAATAAACCGAAACGGCCGCGTCATGTACATTCCCGTGGAGCTCCTCCGCCGTGACTGAAATGCAACATTCCCAAGTGCACGTTTGTCAGAGGAGAAAAGAAGATCGTGAACTTATTCAGATATAAAATATCTGTAATGTAGTGTATCCAATATGGAAAAGTCGCCCTTCGGATAATTGGACGTAGTTGTGCAGAAAGCATCCAACCCACAAAATGCTAAAAATGAGTTTTGTACGGGTTTGGAGAGCTCAATACGATATCTTTATATACTGAAAAAGTCTAAGCTCTAAGTGATTTTTTTGCAAATTCAATATTTTCATGCCCGCATCACAGCCATAACTAAAAACCACTCGAAATAAGTGGTTTGACTGTTTTCTGCAGCTTAAAATTTACAAATCCCTAAAAATCAAAAATATTCGTTAAAAACATCCATGCCGTATGGACACAATATGCAACTTTTTAATTCTACTGTCACTACACAATAATTATTTTGTAGAAAATGTCTAAGGGGGTTGTACATTTTCTGTGCCTTAGATAATACTTTTTACTTCATGATTTATAAAATTCATAGAACGTAGAACCCACGTAGAAAAAAAATACTGTTTTTCGTTCATTTAGACTTTTTTTGAAAGAATCCCACCTGTAAAACGCGTCATATCTTCATAAATAAAAGCTATTTTCTTATAATTGCATCGAAAAAACATCGAGCTCTATGGAAAAAATATGCAATCATGAATTAAATATCGACTTGTTAGATTTTTGTAGGTTCAAATTTTTCTAAGTCATTTTCTCAGTTCCATATTTGTGGGTTGGATGCTTTGTGCATAACTACGTCCAATCATGCATAGACCTAAAGGTACAGATACACATGCTTCTTTAGTGGCATGCTAATGAGCATGCCACTAATAAGCATGCCCTAACAACTGTACACACTTGCTCATTACTGGCATGCTCAT